>CAUYRB010025176.1:0-78500 GCA_963574695.1 Propithecus perrieri | reverse complement strand
AATGGGAGAAAATATTTGCATGCTATACATCTGATAAAGTGCTAATAAACAGAATCTACAAAGAACTCAAAGAAATCAGCAAGAAAAATATCAAACAACCTCGTTAAAATGTGGGCAAAATATATGAACAGAAGCTTTTCAAAAGAAAAGAGACTAATGGCCAGTAAACTTATGAAAAAATGCTTGACATTTCTAATTACCAGGGAAATGCAAATCAAAACCAAAATCAGATGTCAATTTACTGCAGTGAGAATGGCTTTTATCAAAAAGTCCCAAAATAGCAGAATCTGGCATGGATGAAGAAAGGAATCCTTATACACTGTTGGTGGGACTGCAAACTAGTACAATGTCATTGGAAAATGGTATGGAGATTCCTCAAAGAACTTATATATTTCTTATATTCTCACTACCTATATATTATTTCTTAGGTACTAAAAAGTATCCTGTAGTAATATGATACCATTTATTTTCCTTTAGAATTAAAACAATACAATTTCATAAAGCAACTGCACAAATACATTTAGTTACAAATATTAAAAAACTCAATAAAAGCCATCTTACTCCATACAAAAAAAGAAAAAAGAAAAGGGAGTAATGCTTTTGTCTGAATGTTGGTATATTAGTTTGTTTTCTGCTGCTTACAACAGAATACATGAATTTGGGAAATTTATAAAGTTTATTTCTTAAAGTTATGGAGGCTTAGAAACCCAAAGTTGAATGGGCATACCTGGTGAGAATCTTCTTCCTGACAGGTTCTCTCTGAAGAGTACTGAGGCAGCCCAGGGTATCACGTGGGGAGAGGGTTGAGCATGCTACTCAGGTTTCTCTTCCTCTTCTCATAAAACCACCAATTTGCCTCCCATGATAACTCACTAATCCATAATTTTATTAATCCATTAATCTATGAATTGAATCCACCCTCACAATCCAATTGTCTCTTAAAGGTCCCACTTTTAAATACTGCCACATTGGGAATTAAGTTTCAACATGAGTTTTGGAGGAGACAAATATTCAAATCACAGCAGTTGGTGTTCCCCCCAAGTTTACATGTTGGGAACTCATACCCAAGGTGATACTATTAAGATGTGGGGCCTCTGGAAATGATTAAGTCATGAGGACTTTTTTCATGAATGGGATTAGTGCACTTACAAAAGAGGCTCAAGGAAGCTCCCTTGCTCCTTCCATTATGTGAGGACACCGCAATAAGTCTCCTCCTTTGAAGCAGAGAGGAAGACCCCACCGGATACCAAATCTGCTGGCACCTTGAGCTTAAACTCCCCAAACTTGAGGACTATGGACAATACATTTCTATTGTTTTTAAATTATCTAGTCTAAGGTATTTAGTTAGCACATCCTGAGCAATCTAAGACAAGTACCGATGAATCTAATAATGTGGATGAATCTCAAAAAACATTCTACTGAGTAAAAGAAGTCAGGCACAAAATGTCATAGATTATATGATCCCATTTATGAAATATCCAGAATAAGTAAATCCATAGAAACAGACAGACATCAGATTGGTAGTTGCCAGAGGGAGAATGGGGGAATGAGGAATAACAACTGGTACACGAGATTCTTTGGGGGGATGCTGAATATACTTTGGAACTAGATAGAAGAGGGAGTTGCACAATATTTTAAATGTGCAGAATGCAATTGACTTGTTCACTTTAAAATGGTCTTAAAAATGGTTAATTTTATGTTATATAATTTCCGCCTAAATTGCAAAATAAAGGAGAAGCTACAGCAGAAGATATTCTGAAAATAACATAAACTGGGAGATAATAAACCTTATTCGAAAATTTTCTTTTTTTTCTTTTTTTATTATATTTAATAGCCTTGTTTAATTGGGATTTATTTGAAAATTTTCAGCACTCTTGGAAACTTTCTAGAATAAGTCAAAAAGTAACAACATATATAAATAAATAAATTAGTATTTCCTTTACAGCCTAAATCTCTTTCACTAAATCACATTGTCAGGTTTCATTCTGAATTGTTGGTTCTTGACATGCTCATGGCCAAAGAATGACCAGATGTACCAAAGTAAGGAAAGCACAAAAATGAGATTAATTAAGGAGAGAAAGATAGGATTATAGAGAAAGAGCAAGATACAGGTTTACGAAGCGTGATACATATGCCACAGATGACAACTGGACACATTTTTGCAGCAAAGGAAGAACAAAGGGAAGGGGCAAAAAAGGGCCTGGTTATGGTCTGTGACTTGTTTTATAGTGCCCAGACTGGGACCTCCTTGTGGCTCAGACATCACCATGAAACCACTTTGATTGAACAGTTGGGAGTTGCATGAACTGAGTCTTAGACTACACATGTGGGTTGTTCTAGGTCAATTTCTACACTTTATGGTACCTGTGCTGCTTGGCCCATGGGCTTGAGAGTCTTCTGCATTCTTCTGCAGCTGGCGTGTTGAGTTATAATTAGCAGATTCATAGGGTATTCCCTCCTCTTCCTGGTCTGGCAGTCACTGGGGAAAGGATTCAGGTGGGGCAGGACCAAGATGGGGGCCGGGGCCCACCCTTTTCCTTCTTCCCAGGTGGGGCATTGGACCAAGGCAACAGCATCCACTTTCATCCCTAGGAGCCCTGGAGTCCCTCACTATCTACCTAAAAATATGACTCCTTTTAAATAGGAAGCTTCTAAAGATATGGTTGGAAAAAGTACCAGAATATGCCACCCCAAAATATACCTTTGGCATTTGGATTATTTTGAACTGAAGACCGTTAAGTATAAGCAGATTCAGAAAAAGCTATAAAAACAAGGCATTCATTTTTCTTTTGTAAAGGAAATTTCCATTTGTAGAGGTATCTCCCTCTTCAGGAAGAGGAGAACTCAACAATTCTTATCAATGGAGAAAGTACTGACTTAAATCTCCATAACAAATCCTAATAAAGAACCCAGTGTTCCTGGTCATCTTTCTGTAACTTGTCTTCCTTGCCCCAAACTTCTTTTCCTTTTTTTAGCCTAAGATGGTATAAGAGCCCTTTATAACCATCTCTTTGTGTTATGAAGCCACTTATATCAAAATAACGTAAAACCATGAGGCAAAAACTGTGGTAAACGTCTGATTTATACAGAAGTATAGACATAGCTAAAAGTTAATCAGCCATTGTTTCAGAACTTGCCTTCCTGTAATTACTTACTACTTAAGAGTCACATCTCCTTGGCTGCTATAAGATTTGTGGCTTCCCCAATAAATAACATCGCTATTGTATTAATAAAACCTAAGACTGGTCTTCGAGATTTCTTCCAGACTCTGCATTAGGGGGGAACCAACTGATGCCCGAGGGACCAGTGGCCACGTGTGAGAACTGACTCAACAGGTCCTGTGACCCTCTACCCAGGAATTGCCTCAATGTAAGAAGACAATTTGGACTTCCCAACCCTATGAATTCATCCCCAACCAATCAGTAGACCCAATTCTGTAGCCCTTTTCCTCTCAAACTTTAAAAACTTTAGTCCCAAAATTCTCAGACAAACAGATTTTAGAAACTTCTTCCCAGCTCCTTGATTGGCACCTTGTGATATTAATCTCTTCTCTGCTACAACCCTTACTATCTCAGTGTATTGGCTTCCTCTTTGGCAACAGGCAAAGAACCCAGTTGGGCAATAACAGCTACACCTCAATGGATATCCCCATGTGTATGCACAATGTGTTACCAATCCAAACTGGGGTCCACTCACCTGGCACAGTAATACCAGACACTGAAGCTGAGAGATGCCATAGAAGAGAGAGGCATTTTTGCTGTATAGTGCCATGCAGGGAATACAGATAGCTAACACTTAAGACCCAAACTCCCTGATCAATGGCTTACAAGCCAGGGTTTTAAGAAGCAGGAGTACATTTCAAACAGGAAAAAATTTACATCACTACATGGAGGTTATACATTGACTTGGCCCAAAAAAGCATGATATCCTGAAGTTGGGTGGGGGGTGGGGGGTGTTGGTGCTAAGGGTCATAGATGTGTTTAGAAATTCTTGGATTAACAGAAAGGAATGTTAAGATGAGTGTGAAGGCCCTTCATGGGGAAATTTAAAGCAAAGAATGGCTGTCTGAGTTCAATTATTCAGCTGTCCCTGTTAAATAATAAGTGACTGAAAAATGAGCATCACACTTAACTGAAGTTTATTAAGCCAAGATTTTAAGGATATGCCCAGGAAAAGCACAGCCCACAAAGTATCTGTTGTAAACTGGGCTCTCCATGGAAGAGATTGAGAACTTCACATTTAAAGGAAAATGAGTGTATACAGGAAGAAGGGAGGGGTGAAGGAGATGAGCAGTGAGGTGATTGATGGTATTCTTGTGAAGTTCTACTTTGTGCTCTACAAATCTACATAAAATAAGATGAATATTCCAAAAAGAGGTAGAGGAAATAGTCACTGTTGTGATCTTCTCTGGGTGGGTTGAAGAGTGATCATATTTCTTCCTTTGTCTGCATCTGTAGAGGTAAACTTGTAATTGACATTTAAGAGTTTATTTAGGCTATAGTCCAAAGGTTATAATTGGCATGCACTCATTGTATATGGGTTGCAAATCTTAAAATTTTTTTATAAGGGCTGAAGGAAATAAGAAATATTTTAACTCCAAATACATTTATTTGACATATTTTGAGATGATTGTAGGCAAATAGAAATAATGCCATAAGTCTGTCTAGATGGGGAGGCTGGGGGAGAAGTTTGCTTTTTAACATAGAGTCTCTGTTAAATGCAGCCAGGTCCCACCTGTTTGATCTGGGACAAGTTTGCTGAGAGTCAAACACGCTTAAAGGTCTAAATAAAAACATTTCTCTGAGGGCTGTTACCATGAAGCTTATTTGCATAACAAGACTACCTTGCTAGCTAGGCTTCCTTTCTCCTTCCTATACCCTGTCCACTAGAAAAAACAAAAACAAAAACAAAAAATCCTGTTTAATCATTTTATAAGCACCTTCATTTCTTAAAAAAGGACCGCTCTACCTCTCGGGGAGAGGATGGCAGTGCTGGTGTGACTCAATTCTCAGACTCAGTCGTCCCTTTTGGCATAATGAATTTTGGATGGTCCTGAGATTTTTTAATTTTTCCTTTATAGCCCTTATCTTTCTTTTCCATCTCTGGGATTTCTGAAAAACAACTCAACACATGGTAAGATTTCATCTTTCAGTTTCCATTGGAAATGAAAACATCTCTTTGAAGGGCCATTGTTTTCATCAGGTTGCCATTCACTTTGAGATGCTAGCTAGGTACCTGGAACTTCCCTTGAAGGGATGTAAGATTTTTTTATTTCCGTGTTTGTAGTGTTTAGGGACAGAAAAACGAGTGGGAGGTAATGGAAATCAGAAAAAACAGAAAGGATGAAACAGTTATAGAAAAATAATAAGGATGGAATGGTTGCAGAAAAATAAAAAGAGGGAACGGTTATTTCAGTATTAAAGAACGGGGTAATTAGGCCATAGAACACTGACCACCAGGGAATGGAAAAACACTATAAATGGTTACTGGAATATAATCTTTAAATCACGTCCATACCTGGAAGGAATTCAGTCCTAATTATAACTAACCTTTACCTAAACATAAACTATTAGCATATAAAAGGGAAAACATAGAAGTAGACAGGGTCTTCTCCACTCGCAGAGAAAGACTTGTCCTCTCTCTGAGACATTCTGGGCTCAATAAGTCTTCCTGTTTAACTTGCTTATTCCTTGTTTGGTTTGCTCATTCATTAGGTGAACTTGTTAGTGGTAACCATTCTTCAGTACTGGGAACCAAGAACCAGGGAAAACAAACCTGAACCTGACAGGAGGGCCCTGCAGGCCCCTTACAGGGATCCTTGCTCTTAAATGCATAGGTTGATAAACTTCTGTTTTGTCTTTCTCTTGTTAATCTATATTTTTTCAGTCTAATTACAGGGCCCCAGCCAGAGAACCTACCGTGAGTAGAGGCAAAGATGTTTTTCACTCCCCTTCAGTTTCAACTAATATCATGTGCATTACCCTGTTTACTATATTGGCAGGATAATATTTTGATATTGATACAATGTGTTTTAATATTTATCTGATAGTCCTACAAATTTTAAATTAGTTCCTGGCATCAAAGTCTCAAGGAAAAAGACCATATCAGAATTTAGAGGAAATAAGGAAGACAATGTTTCGTGAATTAATGTATTTGGATTTGCTCAACATGAAACTTTTTAAAAAGTGTGTATTTGTGAAAAACTAAATACAGTTTTGATTCTAAATGGACAATTCCTTTAGAAACTATAATAGATTTAATATCAAAAATTTCTGTAAATTAGAATGCCCATTTGAAAACATTTTTCTTAACAAGACAAATTAATCTTAAAGTCAATGCATGTTCATATTCACTGGGATAATCTGACCATATCAGGTATTTTTCTGCATTGGTTATTTACCAAGAAGATCCGTATTTTTTCCATCTCTCTTTCCAACTTTATTTTTCTTATCAGATATATTTTGATGTCTTAGTATATCTACCAGGATTATTACAGTTAAATGGCAAATAATTTTATTCAAATTGATGAGGATATTCAAATGAATATGCTGAGTAAATATTTGAGATTATTTAAATAATAGTAAAAATATTTTCACAACATTCTTTTTTGATTTTCTTATTTTTTCTCTCTCCTCTCTTTGGAAATCATTTAACCATTACCCACTGAAAGCTCTGCAGGTGACTCAATACTCCCCTCATCATTCATGGAAACAGAAGCAAAGAAAACTAAAGAAGCTTTTGTTCTTAAGCAGTCAAAACAAGAAATGACAACAATAGTTAAAAAGCTACTTATTGTGTACTCATTAGAGATTTGGAGGGTCTTTGTGGTGCTGCTATTCTTCTGAAATCCTTAATCCTGCCAATTTCTCCTTTCTCATATATTCTGTAGCTTTAACTTCCGTCAAGTGACATGCAGTTTCTGTGCATGCAGAAAATTTCTGAGCTAAGTATATGCAACACAAATTTTCTCTCCAAGATTCAACACCTATGCACTGCAATCAAACCTCCTTTATACTGCATTATATAAGGACATAAAGGCATCAATTTAATAAATTAATTTTTATTGAGCCTTTGTTAGTAAAACATTATGCAATTAAATGGTATAGAACATTAAAAATATATGAAATGGTTTTATACTCTTCTCTGTGCAAAGGTGTTAAAAAAGTAACCATCCAAGGTTAATTACTGGCTATAGTAAAAGTAGTATTTTTAGTAGCACAATATTTTGTTAAGTAAAACTAAATTATGTTTATGTCTTGCTGTGACCTTATTTTATAATGTTAAACTTAAAGGTTACCTTACAGAATGTAATTATCCACTTCCAAAAGTAGTTTAAGGAACTGTTATAACTTAGCATCATTGAATAAAGTGTTTAAAACTTTGTGTGATAATGAGAAAAATGCATTTAAATTATACTAGTAGATCAACAATAAGAATAATGACACTGTTTTTACCAGCTCCCACATTTAAGAGAAAAGTCCTATGAATGAACAAAGGTTTGGACGGCATAAGGGAACACAGTATAGAGAAAACATATGTTTAAAGTATTTCTAATAATTTCCTAATTAAAAAAAAAGAAGTGTTTTAAAACTTTCTCTCCATTTCTTTCTCTTTTTGAACAATTTTGATGACTACAAAGCTATCGTTTTATCTAAAACATGATCAATACTAATAAATTTGGTCAATGTGAAATTTGGCAGGGCCTGTTATCTCTGAGCTATTTCTTGGATTAACCTCTGCAGTGTAATGGAGACTGTTAAGCCTCCTGGGAGTGACAGTAACCACAGTGACAGGAGAACACCTGGTTATTGGCATTTCATCCTTTATAATAAATGCCCAAACAGGTCCCCAGACACCTGCAGAAATTACTAGGGTGTGTTAGACTGTGACAGTTGATAAATTATTACCCAGATACAATCTGGAAATGGGCTTCTAAGCTTTACTATCATCTCTGAAGGAAAATGTACTATTTGCCCACTGGGAGGAAAACTGAGCTAAATTATCCAAAAAGAATTTAAAATATATGCATAAGATAAGGAAAAATTCATTATAGTAAGTTCAATGGCTGATAATAAAATTAGACAACAAAATAATGTAAAAAATAGGAATGCTTAACAAAACATAATAAAATTAATATTTATCAAATAATGTCAATTTTTTGGATACTTACAATTTTTATGCACAAGCAAAAAGTACAGCTAAAAGTAACTACATGAAATTTTAAACAGAAAATAAAAACAATGGTATAATATTAGCATTGGGATCAATTCTACAATTTAGTTGCATATAAAGCAAAATACAATTGGATTTCCATATATTCATGATAAACTAGTTCTAGGATGACCTTCCTAATGCCATAGAGAAAAATTTAGTAATGATAAAACTTATTGAGTGTCCGCTTAAGATTTTGCTAAAATCTGGGCACTTACCTATATATTTCCAAATAGGGATATATCATATATATAATAGAAAAACTCCTGTTTTCTTTTATACTAGCATTCACACTCAACATTTTTGTGACAAAAATATATGTTTTATTCCCCACAACAATTCAATTTGCCAATTCTCTGCAGACACTAATTGTGTGCTCTGCAATTCAATTAAATTCTGACAGTAACTGTAACCAGCACAGACCCCAAAGGTTAAAGGCACAGTCCTATAAGACTTCCTTTACTTGATACACCAATTGTAAGTGTCAAGTTTTCACTTGTACTTGTGATGGACCTTTTATATACTGGGGTTCCCACAACCCCTTCCTCAATTTTAATAATTTACTAAAGGAATTTTACACTATTCAGGAAAACACTTTACGTATGTTACCAGTTTATTATATAATAAAGGATATGATAAAAAAATACAAATGAACAGCCAGTTGAAGAAGTACATAGGGTGAGGTACAACCAGAAAGATTCAAGTATGGGAACTTCTGTCCCCATAAAGTTGAAATGTGCCACCCTCCTGACATATGAATGTGTTCACAAATCTGGAAGCTCTTTAAATTCCATAGTTCACAGATTTTTATGGAGACTTCGTCACATTGACATGAATGATGTTAACTCAATCTCCAGCCCCTTTCCCCTTCCCAGAGGATGAGAGATAGGACTCAAAGTTCCAAGCTGCTAATCATAGCTTGGTTTTTCTGATGACCAGCTGCTATCCGGGAGCCAACCTAGTGTTCTTATTAGAATAACAAATGCTCTTATCATCCAGGAAATTCTAAGATATTAGGAGCTCTGTCTCAAGAAATTTGGTCAAGGACCAAATACTAGGACAAAAGATGCACCTACTTTCCCTATGACTCAGGACATTATAAGATTTTTCCAAGCTGTCTTCCAGAAATGGGACAGAGACCAAACAAACATTTTTTATTTTGTCATCACACATATATTATATAATATATCACACTTAAACAGATATTATTGTCACAAACTATTGTATCCTCCCCCATTCTCCTAAATGCCCATTTGTCTCTCTTTAAAACCATTTATTCTCTCTTCAGTGGCCTTTCTCCCTGTCTCTTTCTCCTATTGAGATATAAACTCTCAAATCTCACTAATCTTTTGAGGTATTCACTTCCTTCTCTGATGACTCCGTGCACATAATATTAGAAATTAGTACATTTGTATGCCTTTTCTCCAATTGTCAGTTTATTTTCCAGATCCAGCAGGAGAACCTAAGAGGATATACGGAAAAGTTTTTCCTCTTCCTCAGGGACAATACAATATACTATCGTTGAAAGGTAAACTGAGGCATGGTAAAATTTTAAAGAGTTTATTTGAGCACACTGCAATTCATGAATCAGGCAGCTCCAAACCAGAAGTGGTTTGGGGATTCTGCTGATGAAGAGTGAAGAATCAGTTTTTTATAGAGTGAATTCAGAAATAATACAAAGAAAATATTCAATTGGTTAAAGTTATAAAGTTACCTTATTTGGTGTATCGTGCTGGAAATATCTACTTATATATTTGTTGACTGCTTCTAATTGGTTAGGCTTAAGTTCTGTTTTTCTTTAATATAGGCATCTACAAGAGATTCATTTCCAGTTTCATTTATATTTTCAAATCTAGCAGGATTAAGGTCACTTACGAGGCCTAACTGGCTTTTTCTGCTCTGGGATTCCTCAAGCCTTGTCTCTATTCTGATTTACTTTAGTGCTATCTCGAGATCAATCTAGACCAGTGGTTCTCAAAGCTTGGTCCGAGGGCCCTTGCCAAAAAGCCATGTAGTGTTTAAAAACCCAAATATTTTAGATCCCAATTTATAGCAATAAAGGATCAAGAATTCAAATTGTCAACCTTAGCAAGATACAAATACAGTTAATCAAGTTCTTGTAACATTCTGGTAAAGGCATATTACAGCTATTGCTTTTTCACTCAGCATTTCACAAATGTCCTCAAGGGAGCCGTTATCACATTGAGAGAGAAGGACAGACCTGGTAGAGCATAGAAGCCACTTGACAAAGCCAGAATGTTTAGACTAATAGGTTATGTCACCATAGAATAACTGTTGCTCCTTAAACTTGAAATTTATAACAAGCAAACGGATAATTATCTTATTAAGTTGATGAAAGAGCTGAATTGTCAAAACCCTACAAGTGCACTCTTTAAAAGCCTATGACTGGTCAATTTGCAAAGTAAACCTTTAACCTTTAAAATATTGATGTCATTTTAAGGTTTATAATGTTTTGCCAGTCATTTATAAAGTATGGTGAAATATTCAATTTCATAAGGAAATATAATTTTTCAAAATTTTCTCAGGTAGTAATAGAAAATCTGAACTCATCTAAAATAATTAAATAAAATTGATCAATTTTACCTTCCCTCCCCATACCCCACATATACACAAAACTATCTGAGCCTCTTTGGATTAGCACATTATTTAAAACAAATACTTAGATACTTTCAAACTAATATATATCCTGCCAGTGAAGAGGAAATTAGGAAAATATTTTTAATTCATTTCAGTGTTATAATCTTAATGTGAAAAAATAAAGTGAGTGTGAGAAAGCAGCACTTAGGCAAATAATGCAAATATTTTAAGTAAATTTTATCACATCAAACCCAGTGTTGTGTACAAAACATATGCAAATAAGTTGATTTCAGCATAGTAAAACAAGGATAACTTAAGGTTTGAAATTGCTTAATATATTACACATTATTAAGTTCAAGGTTAAGACTAAAAAAATGTATTTGATAAAATTCAATATTTTTTCATGATAAAATTTCTTGTCACTTTACAACCGGAAAGGGACTTTATTAGTCTGCTCTCTTAGTCCATTTGTGTTGGTATGAAGGAATACCTGAGGCTGAGTGATTTATAAAGAAAAGAGGTTTATTTGGCTTTTTGGTTATTTATAAAGAATAGAGGTTTTTCAGGTTATACAAGAAGCATGGCACAGGAATTTGTTTCTGGTGAGGGCCTCAGGAAGCTTCCACTCATGGAGGAAGGCAGAGAAGCCAATCTGTAGAGAGCACATGTCAAGAGGACAAGCAAGAAAGAGAGAGAAGGAGGTGCTGTGATCTTTTCAACAAACAATTCTGGAGGGAACTAGGAGGGAGAACTCACTCACTCCAGCAAGAATGGCACCAAGCCATTCATGAGGGATCCACCTCCATGACCCAAACACCTCCCAACACTGCTACACTGGGGATCAGATTTCACCATGAGACTTGGTGGCCAAACCAATCATATTCAAACCATAGCACTTGATAAATGGTGTCTACCAGAGAATATACAGCTAGAATCTTAAATAAAGGTGAAAAGTGAGAAAAATTTCACTAAAAATCAGAATAAAAACAGAAATTTCACTCCCAAGTTTATAAACTACAGTAATATGGTTTATTTTCCACAGGTGCACAGAATATGTTAAAATATTTGCAGTGAAATCTCTTGTAAGAATAAATAAGTGGATAAAACATAAATGTGCATCAGGAAGTCGACTTTGAATAGACTCTACAACCCGCAAATATACATACATTCATTCCATATATTACCATACAAAATTCTCACAAATAAAACATCGAGCAAAATATACAAGCTTCAGAAAGATACATATAGTTTAAACTTACGAAAAACCACACTATATATCATTAACGATGATAGTTATACTATAAAAAATGCAGAGTAATAATAAAAATTCAATTCAGTAGGGAATACTGTATTATTATTAATACTCTGGGAAAGGAAAGGTAAGGTAAATGTACTTTGGGTTGTGGAGGGTGGTAGCTAAACTCTATTGGCAACGTTTTATATTTTAAGCTGTATTGTTGGTTCATAATTATTCATTATACTCTTTATATGTCATAAATAAATATTGCATAATACACTTTGAAAGATAAAGACTGAACACTTTTGATAAGTTTCATTTCTGTGATGTTCAAAATCTAGCAAGATAGTAAAATGCATAAATATATATATATATGCGTGTGCATATATATGTATGTATGTATGTACAATCACCACAGAGTTGGTACAAAAAAATGTACTGGAAATGATCTCCCAGCAAGTGAGAGAAATTATTTAAACATGTGTAGAAGAAATGCATTATGTAGAAAAATGAATGAATGTTTTTGTGATCATATGTGGACATAAGGCTAAAGAGCATATGTTATAAATATATGCAAATGTTCCAATGTCTAACTTGTACGCTTAGAATTCATTTGGTTACTTCCAAATCATTTACAAAACTTTGAAGAACAGAACTGTTGCTATGGAGATTTTGCTTAATAGTCATCAAACTAAAGGCTAAAAAAGCTAAAAATGCATTCATAAGAACACAAAGTTCATGTTTATATTTTGAATATCTATAGCATGAAAGACATGTTCAGGTATGCCTAATTTTGAAGCAAAAGTTACCAACCCCATTTAATCTAAAATTATTCTGCTATTATTTTAGATTAATTCATATTTTATTCATATCAACCTATAATATTCATATTGACAAGAGATCAAACATTATATACCATCATTGTAGGTAGTAGCTGAAAACAAAAGCTTCATGAATTATCTGAAACTCTTAGAAAGAACACATTGTGAGTCCAGCAATTTTGTTCAGAATTATCTCAGAGTTCCCTGCATATAAAAAGAAATTTTCAGAGCAATAATTTTGATTTTTTTTATTCCTAACGATTTGGCTTGGGTTCATAACTTGCTTATAGAGATTCACAGATTTTTAAGTATCCAAATCTGCAAAATTACCACATTTCATACACATTGCCCACCTAAGAAAGTCTGTTCCTCTTCAATCTGGCTTGCTCATCTGTGGTCTGACAGATGGATTCTACCCACAGGCAGAGAAAACCTTATTTTAAAAATAAAAATTAATTAAATCAAATGTAAAATCTTACATCAAGTTACAAAGAATTTGTATTGAATAAAATTGTGTTGAAGCACTGATAGCATTGTTTTAATATCCATTTTCATCTGTCAGTGAAAGTATTTTTTAAAAAAATCTTTGATTTTTAGCTAATGCAGGTGTTATTTGTCTAGATTTGGGAGGGCAGTAAGACTTCAGTAGAATGATGTGGCAGACACTCTGAATTCATATGAATATCCATCTTTCACTTCTTCCTGGCTAATAGGATACTTGATCTTTTTTGAAGCAACCAAGAGCTTAGCCACAAACAATAGATAGTTATTGAATTAAACCAATCATTAGAATCCCATTCCATCTTTATTCTTGTAGCTAATGGTGACTGTTACAACACTGCTTTAGCCGATGAGACAGAGGGAAAAATCTACTGGTTTGTAGGGGCTTTAGAAAAAGCTTTTGAGTTTCTGATAAATGGAACAGCTAAATCTGTTAACTTCCCATCTGCCTTTTTCCTACTGTATTGGTAAATTTCACGACTAAGACTGAGACAATTATTTTGCTACCCGTGGTTTATACGCATAGAAATTAAAATCTAACATCCTCAGGATGGTAGAAGGCAAATATAGAAGAATCTTGTGCCCTTGATGTCATGACTGAGTAGCTGAGCAAATGGTAGAAAAAGCCTAGCTTCAAATTTCTTGTTCTTTAATTAACAGGGAACCATTCATATTATCTGTTTCTTGCGATAATATTTATGGTTGTTTTTTAAGTGATACATCCATTTTATATAAGTTGTCAACCATGAACATAAAGTTGTCATAACATTTCCTTATTGTTATTTTAGCATTAGTAGGCTCAAAATGATGTCCCCCTTTTATTAATATTCTTGATGTCCATAATTTATATTTCTCGTTCATGACTGTTATAGCTAGATGGCTCATCAATTTTATTGATAATTCACAGTAGTTTAGATATCATCGATCTCTTCTGTTTTTCTTTTTCCAGTTTCACTAACTTCTACTTTTATTTCTATATTTTTTCCTTAACGCCCCATTGCTTGTTTTGAGTTTAATTTGCTCTTTTTTTCTAGTTATTTTTTTAAAGATAGAAACTTAGCTCCTTGAATTGATGCATTGATTTTCGAATCTAAGCAGTTAATATTACATTTTTTTATTTTTTTTTGATTTAGAGTTTCATTTTATTTTTCCTTGTTCATACACGAAGAAACAAAACAGAACGATATTTTGCAGAAGAGGTTGTGCAAGAACTTTGCCAAGATGGTTTACAATGAAACACAACAAGTCATTCCTATGGGCTTGTCAACTTGCCGTATCTCTATCACTTTTAATTTTTTTTCCTTTGACACCATCTCTCCCTTTTATGTTTCCCTTTTTTCTTTTTTCCTTTATAGAACATTTCTTGAAAGATTCCTCTCTATTACTTTCATTCTTCTTATTTTTTCCTTCTATATATTCATTTTGATCAGGCATTTGGTCCTACTGAACATGCTCTTCTCAAGGTCACCAGCAACAGCCATTTTGGTAAGTCCAGTCATCCGTTCTCAGAAATCTCATTGTCAGCAACCTTTCATACAGTCGATTTCCACATCTTTCTCATTCTTTGCTGCATCCCACAAAATTTCATATATTATTTTAATTTTCCTTCCATTAAAATATTTTATAATTCCCTATGGGGCTTCTTTTTTTACTTATATGTGAGGCATAGTATGTTTTAATTTTCAGATATTTGGGGAATTTTCAGATATCTTTATAACAATCTGATATAACAACTAGATAGAAAATCAGTAAAGATATAGAAAACTTTTAGAACACTATCAAAAGCAACTTGACCTAATAATTCACATTTAGAAAACACTACCCTCAACAATAGTAGAAAACCCATTCTTTTAAGGTTACTTGGAATATTCAAAACCATATTCTGAGCTATACAACAAAACATGCCAAATTCAAAAGAATTAGAGCCATATATTATATACTTTCTACCATTGCCTTTGAGTCACCTTAGTGTTAACCTAACCTTAAGAATGGGGACTGGATTGCCTGGGAGGTTTTCTTCTTACTTTACTTCTACCTTCACAGCTTTCAAAGGTCACTTTCTAACTGCACCTCAGAAGGAGTCCTTTTCATGCTTATTTCTTTTTTCCATGGTAAACTGCAATTGCTTTTCACTTCATGCTTGTTATCATGGTAGTAGGGGAACAGGAAAAGTCTCTGTTGTCCTACTTTATTGTCAGTCTTTGTTAGGGACTATTTTCCTAAATGTCATGGTGTAAGTCTTTCCCATTTATTAAGTCACCTGCTCTTCATCTCCATAATGGCCAATGTTGTTTGAATTTTTGACAGATCTTATACAGCAGAGTGATTCTTGCCCTTTCTGCAAAAGAAAAATAATCCTGCATGTGATTAAGGCACTTTTAGCTATGTTTTTTGTAACTTGAAATCAAACACATTCGTAACTAAAGTATTTGTTTGGGTCTCAGGCTGTATAATACACAAAGTCACACATACACATAGTGTGTGTGTGTGTGTGTGTGTGTGTATGTAATATATATGCGCATGGGGGGATATACCTAGATGTGCAATGCTTTAGAGTTATTTATAACTACAGAATCTCTAGTGTTTGCATTAAATCATATAGTGAAATGAATACAATATTACAACATTTTTCAATTCAAAATATTCAAAAAGTGTATATAACATCTGCTATAGAAAAAGGTACAGTTTAAGTGTTTTGGGGGCCAAAATTTCCTAAAACATAGCCTTTATCCTAAAAAGGTTTATAAAATAACAGGAGAAAAAAAAAAACCACAAACACTATGTGGAGAAAGTTTAAATTGTCCAAAATATTTTATTAATTTTCTGCCATATGCTGATTAAATATAGAAAAGAACATATTTTATACTATATCAAAATTAGACAATGTGTTTTATTCGTTATTATTTTTCATTCAGGCATTTGTATGTGACTAAAGTATTACAAGCATAAGTAAATATTTATAAAGTTAAATTAAATTATACTGAGTTTCCTTTCAGTTATAAATCTTAGACACCAATACCAGAGTAGCAATTTTCAAATTTGTTTAGGTAAAGATAATATTTAGTGGCATAGAATGAAGATGTCTACATATTCTGAGTTCCTGCCTATGTTAGTCTGTTCAAAATGCTGTAACCAAATACCACAAACTTGGGTTGCTTAAATTAAAAATTTATTTTCTCACAGTTCTGGAAGTTCAAGATCAGAGTGTCAGCATGGTTGGTTTCTGGTGGGGGGTTTCTTCTTGCTTTGTACTCACACGGTGGAGAGAAAGAAGAAAAGCTCTCTGGTGTTTCTTTTTATAAGGGCACTAATCCCATCATAAGAGCCCCACCCTCATGACTTCGTCTAATACTAATTACTCCCTAAAGGCCTCATCTACAAATACTGTTGCACTAGGGGTTAGAGATTCAACATATGAATTTTGGAGAATCACAAACACTCAGGTAATAGCACTAATAGTTTAAACAAAACTAGTTAGGATTAATGGAAAGAATTATGTCACCCTTGAAGTGAAATCTGATTCAATTTTAGTACTAATACTTAGTCATTAGTGCTGCAAAATGCACACACACACACGTATGCTTTGTGTGTGTGTGTGTGTATTTGCTTATAACCGTGATTCATAGAGTAGACCTATGTATAGTTCATCAGGAAGATTGTAATTATCCATACCGTACACTCATCCTAAAAAATCCATTTTATTACACTGATGTCCTACCCAATGATTACGTATAAGACACTTAAAGAATGAACAACAAACGTTTTAATGAGTCAAAAAACCACTGAATTTTATTGGTTAAATAACACTCTGACAAATATACTTTCTTCCTTTCAGCTGTAGTGATAATTGTGAAAAAAATTAAATAGTAATAAATACTGTAGTTCTTAGTTGGTTATTCCTGATTTTAGCAAATCCATTTTATTTTTTCCAAAAAATGTCTTTGATAATATTGAATATTATTAAATGAAAAATATAAACTAACATTAAATAAAGAAGAAAAACTTCAGAAGGATGTCTAAAAGTAAGAGGCAAGATAAGAGTGAAAAAAAACAATCTCATCTATTCTCTGAAATTATACTAATTTTTCTTGTTTAAACTTCTATTTCTTTTCAAGTCATACGGAGGACACAGAAAATGAGTAATTAATGTATTCTGATTGAAGAATTTTCAAAGTTTAAGTACACAAAAAAAATTACATACTGTAGAACCAATTTTATCTGTTGAATACACACATGTGCCTGCATACACAGACCCTAAGGGGTACATAATAAATTGAGTAAATTACTGAACTGAACTCAAGAAGGAGGGATTATAAACTAGGGCTAGTATAAGTTCTGTATTTATGAAAATTTTAGAAAAATATTGATTTTGAGCTTTTGAATTTCCAAACTACACATATTACTTAAATTAATAATTTATAAAATCAAACATTTCAATTAAAGAAACATGTCTTAAGTTACTTTGGCTTGAAGAATTTGGCATCTGATATCATTATTAGTTTTATGTAGGTATTGATATTGTATATATAGAACATTTTATGTAACATATTTTAATCTCTGAAGAATAGTTCCAATATTTTTAAAAGGAACCACAAACTTGTATATAATTTCTGGAACATATTTAATGCATACAGAAAATTTCATTAAAGCATTTTTTCCTAAATGTTAGAAAATCATTTCAGTAGAATTCAATTGGTGTTTCTTTCTTCTTCTTTTTTTCTTTCATTTCTTAAAAATTTTTTGCTAAATAATAGGAAATAGATTTTTTTTCCTAGATGAGAGTAAAGGGTTTAAATACGATTATATTAGATAAATCTGCCTTCTCTGAATCCCAGTTGTGGACTGAGGTCAAACTTACAACAATAATGTATGTTAGCCTGACAAAAATTTAAAAAATATGACCAGGTACTTGTTTTAAACATCTTGGAACATGCCAAAATTTAAAATGTGTTTATAATATTTTGTGACACCTAGGAAGGCAGTCTTTCTAGAAAAAAAGAACTCTGGAGGGCTCTATTCTCTAATACCAAATACCAAAATTGAAACTTACTGCTGACCCAGTAATAAGAAAATATTTTGTGTTAGTAGGAAATTCATAACACGAACATTTTCTAACGGAACCAAATGGCAAAGGGAATATGAGAAGAAATTCAATAAATACATGAAAGGTATTAAAAGTCAATTTTCTCTCTCTCTCTCACTATACCTTTATCACTATTTCTCCTTAGTGTATGCATATGTATGTGCTTGTATGTATTTTATAGATACATTTTCCTCTCCTTTTCCATGAACAGATCAGTTTACAATTCATTTGTTTAATTTTCCTGGATTGAGATTATAATCTGCCATTCTAATTTCCACATTTCTATGAGAGAGGGAGAAGATCAGATTGCACATACAGGGATGCACATGAATTATAGCAATGAGCAAAATAATAGTACAAAAACATTTTCTATCTTTTGAAATTTATGACAAGATAGCGCAAAATTGAAAAAAGAACAGGTTAATAGCAAAAGAACAAAAAAATAAGCAAGAGTTCTTGGTATTTAAAAAACAAAAAGGGATAGCAATAATGTTTTTAAATATCAGAAAAGAATTAGAAGATAAAGATGTACATTTTGGGAGAATATTACAGAAAGATAAACTATAATTTATAATTAAATAATTATATATTTATCATAAATAAAAAAATAAGAACATTATATGTTTAATGCTGTAGCAACAAAAAGTTAGGTATTAGAAGAGAAGTGTTAGGGAAATGAGACATTAATTCATTAATTTTATAATCAAAGAGTGGAAAATTTTGTGAGAGAAAAATATAACAATACGTACGATATTATCAGGTTTTCAGGGTCCTTGTGTTAATAGCTGTCTCCTTCTTGTCAGCTGATTTATCAACTTTCTAACGCAAATTTTCTAAACCATCAAATCTAAAGGGTACTCCCAGACCTACTAAAAAAATTGCATTAAAGTTATCTATATGTTACTTATCAATATTGTATTTTTTTAATATTTGTTTTGTATTACCTCTTTCTACAGACTAGAATTTATGTTCTCTGAGAACTAGAACCTCATATGTTCTACTAAACCACTTAAAAGAGTTTCTAGCATGTAAGTTCTTCATAATTTTTGTTAAATTTTTTATTATTGTTTATTTTTTTTGTTTGAAGTGCTTCAGACTTCTTCAGCTATTTGCATCTCTTAAAAAATACCTACCTATAAACTTGAATAACTTTTGCTTCCTATTTTAATATTACAACATTATTTTTCTCTTTGCTGACCATTTTTGGAAGAGTTAGGATTTACTATTTAAGTTTTAATGTTTATTCCTAAAAATAAAATGACAAATGTGAAAATAGACAAAAGTCACAAGTGGATCCCTACTTAAGAAAGATCCTGCTAACATTATTAGGGATTTAGATAAAATTCTAGACACGAATACCCAAAAATCTTGAAAAAATGAAAATTATATTATTAAAGTAGAAAAGTCTGTATCATTATTTTACTTTTTAAAATAATTTGCCTTGTTATTTTATAAAATAAACTTAAATTCTCCCTGGGCAACATTTAAAATATCTTGGCATTCAATGCATTCTAAAAATTATTACCCACAATTAATTTATACTTAATCATTCTGAGAACAGATGGCAAAAATAAGTAGCTTTACATATTCAGAATCAAAAAAAGCAAGCTTGTTATTGAAAATTCATAGTAAAATATCTTAACAGGATAGCCACTTTTCTAAATAACAGAAAATTTACTTGAACTCTTTTTACACTTTTCACATATACATTTGTCATCATTTAAAAACTTTAAAGCAATGTTTAACCTTGCTTCTGTTACAGTCATCTAATTATTCATTCAATCTGTCTTTTAGTATGTTCCAATATTCCAATTATTACACATGATTATAAATGACAGAGTTGTTTGACAGGATTCTGTTGCAGATGGTTAATTTCCTATTAATGAGTAGGAATGAACTAGCCATCAATCTATATCTTGGGAAGATTCACCTTAATAGTCAAAGTACCACATTTATGTGTATTTTTGTCCTCTATCTTGACCTAAGTATAACGTTTATAAACTCTAACTTCTAAAATATTTCCAAACTATTGTACTTACCTGTGGTAGACAGGATAATGAACCCCTTCCCACCACAAAAGATCTCCACATCTTTATTCCCCTAAAATGTGAATACTGTATGTTACATAGAAGGGAGAACTAGGCTGCAGATGGAATTAAGGTTGTTAATCAGTTGGCCTTAAGCTGGGGAGATTATCTTGGTTTATCTAGTGGACCCAATATAATAAAAAGAGCCTCAAAAGTGAAACAGGAAGGCAGGAGAATCTGTCAGAGGGCCATGAGCGACAGCATGTGCCTACAGAAGTCAAAAAATGGCAGAAAACACATTTCTCCTAGAGCCTTCAAAATTATTGAGACCATTGCAGAATTCTGATTTTCATAACAGTAAGATACTACATTTGTGTTTTATAAGCCACTAAATTAATGGTAATTTGTTATAGCAAGAATAGAAAACTAATATAACACCTGTTTTCTGTTATTCCTTCCTGTCCTGATGCTTCACCCTATGCATTGTGTTATGTGTCTCGTTCAACGTAGTTGATATACATTCTGTGCTGAGTTGAATACCCAAATCATGTGGCAATTATCTATTTAAAGCTCTCCTGTGCCTTTCACTTACCTGATGAATTAATATTTCTACCAACTACTATTCTACAATAATTTCTACCTGTGCCCATAACACCAACAATCAATAAATGGAGAACATTTTCTATGTGCAGGCATTGCACCAAACAACTTGTACTCTTTATCTTTTTTGTTACCCACTCAATAAATCTATGCTGAAACTAACATCATTGTCCCTATTTTTGCTACTAAAAGGGCTGAAAATTAACAATAAAAATAATTGGGCTGTGGCCATAGATCTGCTGCATAACAAAACAAATACTTAAATTCAGATATGCTTGGCTTCAAATCCCTTGTTACAGACACTAGCTCTACCATTTTTCTAATGTAAATATAGATTTATGTGAAATACTTCACCCATCATTAACTCTGCATTACCAAGATAGTATTAATTGGGGTCTAGGCTCAGGGTTTATCTTAGATCCTTCCTATGAAGGATATTGGCATATGGCAATATGCCATATGAAAAGCATATTGGCATATATTTATGAACCATGATGACCACCTCTTTTTGAAAAAAAAATCATCAATCCCAATACCACATAATTAAATTCCTAGCAACTAAATTTCTAAATTATGAAGCTGTTCTCATTTTCTCCTTAGGCAGTATCATTGTTGGCCAACTTTTGCAATTATGCTCCAAATCTCATTCTTCCCACCCTCTTAGAATACTAGCATTACTTAATAGTGGTTTTCTCTTCAATATCTCAAGAATTTTCCAACTTCTTCTCTAGTTCACATTACAATACCTCAGTCTCACCACATCTTAAAATAAAAAATCCCTCATTCCACAAGTCCTTTCAGGTATCATCTCATCTGTCTTTCTTTAAAAATTTTCTAAAGTGTAATCAACATTCTGTCCTCTCTTTATTAAACTTCCCTGACAAACATTGGCCACAGAACTTCCCACTGTGGGTTTAATCTTTACCATCTATGAAAGCTTCTCCCAGTAATGCCGTTGTTTCCTTGGATTATATCTTTATTGTTATGAAATCTTTAGATTATCTCTCTTTCTTATCTTCCAAAAATATGATACGGCTGTCAGGAGCTCAGCTAAACTAGAGAATACTGAGCTGCCAGGTGTTAGAGTAGCCAATTAAGAGAATAGCCAAGGGATTCTGGGTTCTCAGACACCTGCACCCAAATGTTTATAGCAGCACAATTCACAATTGCAAAGATGTGGAAACAACCCAAGTGCCCATCAATACATGAGTGGATTAATAAAATGTGATACATGCACACACACACACACACACACACACCTTGGAGTACTACTCATCCACAAAAAACAGTGGTGATCTAGCACCTCTTGTATTATCCTGGATGGAGCTAGAGCCCATTCTACTAAGTGAAGCATCACAAGAATGGAAAAACAAGCACCACATGTACTCACTATCAAATTAGTACTAATTGATCAACACTTATGTGCACATACCATAGTAACATTCATCAGGTGTCAGGCAAGTGGGAGGGGGAGAAGGGAATGGGTATATTCACACCTAATGTGTGTGGTGCGCACCATCTGGGGGATAGCCATGCTTGTAGCTCTGACTTGGGCCAGAAAAAGGCAATATATGTAACCTAAACATTTGAACTTCCATAATAATCTGAAATTTAAAAGAGAGAGAGAGAGAGAACAGCCAAAATCAAAGTAACAATCAAGGCTTTAATCAATTCTTGCAATAGTATAAGCAAGAGGCTAATGCTACGGCTCTGGCTCCACCCCGTTCCATTTCAAACCCCAAGGATCAACATCTTGAGGGGCAGGTGGATCAGCACAAATGTGGTAGTCATCTACCAAGGGGACCCTAAAAAAAGACTCCTGCAATATTATGAACCTGCAACGTTATGAAGGTAATAGGAAGGGCTAGGAGTGAGGAAGTACTGAGCCAGGGTGAAGAAAAAGTGTCTTCAAAGCCCCTCCTCTCTCTGACAAGGAGACTTCAGCCTCTGATGAAGCTCCCCTATAAAAAGGCTTCTGAATGAAGGCATCTGGGCTAGGAATGTACACAAGAGTGGGAAAGGGAAAAGGCTGGACGCTGGGGTCTGAGTCCTTGACTGCAACTCCCTTTAGCGAGCCGTGTCCTGGTTGGGCCTCACAGCAGGTTTGAGAAGAGTTTCCCGGTGAGTGCTGCTAGGGAAAGCCTTTGCAAGTTTCTACAGTCAGGTTTAAAAATTCACACCTAGGTTTTTACCCAGGAGCCACACTCCTCGGACCTTATTGATGAATCATTAACTTCCTAAAGTGTCCATTATAACAGAATTCACTCGAGAAATTGTGTTGCATAGTCTAATAGCAAAAAGCAAGAGCTCTGAAATTTGACCACTAAGTTCAAGGATCAGTTCTACCTTTTATTAACTGTAACTTTGGGAAAATTATGTATTTCTCTGTGACTTGGTTTCCTCTTCTATAACCTGGGGAAAATATTAATAGTAAGAATTTAATTAATTTAATGTAGAAGGTTTTAAAATGTATTAGTTAGTCTGCTATTATGTTCATCTGAACAACTCTCCTCATATTTTCAACTGCCTAAGCCTGTATTTTCAATATTAACAAGATGTGAAAGGAATGGTTAAGGGCCTTTTCATGAATTCCTTATAGTTTTTAAAATCTTTGCCATGTTAATTTGCCAGTGCCTTGATCTTGGACATCCAGCCTCCAGAACTGTGAGAAATTTCTGTCGTTTATTTATGTTTTTGTTTGTTTCAAAATATTAAAGGGATACAAATGTGTTTGTTACATGGATAGCTTTTATAATGCTTTAGTCTGGGCTATAAGTATGCTCATCACCCCAATAGTGCTCATTATACCTGTTAGGTAGGTTTTTACCCCTCTTTTCCTTTCCCCTGCCCCCTTCTTGATTTCCAATGATTTTTACTTCTTTCTGTGCTCATGTGTACCCATCAATTAGTTCCAAATTATTAGAGAATGCACGTGGTGTTTGTTTTTCCATTCTTGAGATACGTCACTTAGGAGAATGATCTCCCCAGTTCCATCAAGATTGCTGCAAAAGACATTAATTCATTTCTTTTTATGGCTGTGTAGTACTCCCTGATGTGTACATGTGCACACCACATTTTGTTAATCCACTCATGAATTCATGGGCACGGGTTGATTCCACATTTTTGCAATTGTGAATTGTGGTGCAATAAATATTCAAGTGCAGTTGTCTTTTTGATAAAATTACTTATTTTTCTTTGGGTAGGTGCCTAGTGTCACTAATCATCAGCGAAATGCAAATTAAAACCACAATAAGCTATCACCTTACCCATGTTAGAATGTCTTTTATTAAAAAGTGCAAAAGTAGTAGATGCTGGCTTAGCTGCACAGAGAAAGGAATGCTTATACACTATTGGTGGGACTCCAAATTAATACAAATTTCTGTTGTTTATAAGTCACCCAGTTCATGGTAATTTGTTATAGAAGCCCCAGTGGGCTAGAACAAAAACTAACCAACATTTCTGTAATGAATGCACATCGTTTGGTTTGGTTTATTTACCTATATGTTGTAACATGAATTTCTCACATTTTAGAAGATCTTAACTTTTGAAAGGATTTTTGTATAAAATATCTAATTTAATTATTACATGCACGCCTGCACATACACTACACAAATTTCTTAGGACAAGTAGAATTATTTGTGCATTATTGTTGGAAACCACAGGAAGAAGTAAGATATTTCTAATGTCTTACAAGTAAGCAGTAGTATATTCTTACCAAAGAATTTTTTATATTAATTACATCATTTGGTTGTACAAAAAACTTACTAAATTATCTGGATGTCTACAAAAATAATTTTTATCATGACTAGCTATTACTATACTAGCAACCTCATTACTAAAAGTGCTATGTTAAAACTCCTGTGTTTTGAAAACTAGTCGAATTATTTTTCCTCTGTGTTATGCCCTGACGAGAAAAATTTTCATTGGCAACTTAAAAGAAAAGAGAATTCGGGGGTATATGTATAGAAAATAGTATTATTGTAATATATTTGAGCAAAATATATAGCAAAAAAGCATATAAAGTATATTTTATTTTTTAGAATATGTATTGTTATAAAATATCATTTCAGTTTTTTAATTCATTCTTCCTTGTTGGAGATAGTAGTCTATTTTATTTATTAGTGTAAAATATGGATTTTTTAATTACACGTGACAAATTTGTTATATTGTCATTTAAAGCAAATTGTCTTTTAAAAACATTTCAATATGTATTTTAATATGATTACAGATAGAGTTACAAACACACACGCACAAAATTTATAATCTTTTAACACATTACCGTAATTCCCATTCTATCATTGATTAATATAAACAAATTGTGGCTGAACAGGCCTCCTAGGCATATAACCTTTACTGACTTTCATCTGAGTTATGTACACATGAAAGGTGCATAGTAGTGATAATGAGATGCTTTTATTTGCATAGGATCTTTGAGCTTAAAGGACATCAAATGCTTTCATAAACACAATTTCATAAGTTCTAATGCAGAGAGCAAATATTATCACAAAAGGGGAAACTGAGGGAAGATCAGAAAAACTACTTGTCAAGGTTATTTTAAAACTTAATTTAATTCAATAACTTCTGAATATTCTGATTTAATTATATCATTAATTACTTGAATGAAAGATAAAATAGAATATGTTAAAGAATCTAAGTGATTGTTAGAGAATAAAATATAATCCAATCTTTAAAAATTGGACTTAAATTGCTTAACTCTTTTGGAAATAAAGTTATTGAAGAAAAATGTAAAGTATTTAAATAGCATATTTTCTGGGCAAATACTTTATGATATTCTTCAAAGTTGGAATAGGAAGTGAAATAATTTTTCATGTTTATTTTTATTCTTTAATAAAATTTAATTGTTTAAATAGAGTAATAACAACTGAGGAAATTTAAGAACATCCCAAATTTATGTTTTATGGCATTTATATACTTAGAGAAAAAATAGTGAAATAATAGTAGTTTGTCACATGGATTTCCTTTTTAAACACTAGAACCACCAGGAAGTAAAGTTGAAAAACTAAAATTTTAAAGCGAATTGATAACAGGTTACTAGATATCAAGTGTTACATTGTTCTTTATTATATTTATTTTGCTATGCCATCAATCAAAGACACTTATATAAGGTTGTGATGATGTCACTTTCAATAACATGCTTGACAAGAACAATTTTTATATATTGACATGACATACAATTTAGGTACTGTCTGATTTTTCAGGCTGTCACTAGAAGTATTTCATATTTCATATATTATAATATTCATCATAGTAAATGCTTTAGTTAAAAGTCAAGGACAGCTACTCCTATATATACTGTTTTTGCATAATCTATTAAGTACGTATGTTTTGTCACGTGTTTTTGTGCACATAGAATTTGGCGAGGCTGTATATAAAAGAGTAGTGACCACTTAATAAACAAGTAGAACATTAACAAGCAAAGTCTCAATATAGAATTCTCATATATAGTGGTAAAGAAAGTCATGCAAAGTGGCCAGAAAGAATAGAGTTGGTTTAGCTAATACTATGATATTGCTAGAGAATCCATTACTAATACATACTTTATACATTATGCTTACTAACTGAAATTTGTTCTTTTTTTTTGATTTCTTCTTTTTCTTTTTCCAGTTACAATTTACATTTCTTATTTTCCTTACGCTTTATTTTCATTATTTAATTTGATTTTCTATATAGAACTATAAACTTTTCATGCAAAATACACTATATAAATCCAGTAGTTATACATAAATACTAGTTTTTCAAAGTAATTTTGTTGCAACGTATTTCACACACTGGGAAGTGTCCAAACTGGTATATTTAATTTAGCCATGAAATGCTTCTGTATGCTACTTAATGAAATTACATTTCAATATGAATTAAAATGATAGGTAGAGACCCCACAATATCTTTTGCTGCAAGTCACATAAAATATTCAAAAATAAATTCTATGGTTGATTATAAAAAGCTTATTTTGCTTTGCATGAAATATATTACATTTGAAAAAATAAACAAGTAGTAAAATTGAACCATTTGACTTAATGTCATGATACAGTTACCTAAAGTATAATAACATTTATAATGTGTGAATTTATCTAACAGTTACCACTTTTGAAAATAGAAGCAGAATGATAATTTATATTAATATTTTCTCCTTCTATCATCCTTCTTTTCCTGTTTACAGCACAATAACCTAAGTTAAATATCCATATGCATTTCTACATTACATCCTTCTCAACTATATTGAGCTTCAGTCATTTTGACAAAGCATGGTAGTAACTGAGTAGCTCCTATCACCTAATTACCTACGTCTTCTTACGTGAAAATCTCACTTCCTTATAGACTTACATAAATAACATGGTGTAAAGCTGTGTTTTCCCCCTTATAATAATAAACATGTATATGTTTCAAAGCAATTCATGCTGTTCATATATATATGGACTTTTATTTAAACAGTGAATTCCAGAAGAGGAGTTATTTTGTTACTGTAGTTTAGTACTCTTAATTGTATAATTTCTGCATTGTTTAATATGTTCTTATTTCAAGTGACTATTAAACAGGATTTGGGATGTTATGTGAGGTCATGGTCAAAACAGAAAGTCTGTATTATACCTTTCTAAATAGTCATGCAGAGCTCATTAAAAGAGTTAATAGATGTATTTACTACACAAGAACCTTGCCTAGCATTAAGCATGTAATTTTTGCTAAACATATGGTATTGTTTTTCCTGTGGCTATATATATATATATATGTTATTCCAAATTATTGGATAATAGTGAATAATTGTTTATATTAGGTAATTTGTTTCATTGTCTAAAAATCTTAGTAATATGGAATTTGGTAATTTTATGGCAGGGAGGACGAAAAGAGCAATAGGTTGTCTCTTTGTTTCCAGTCTTTTTAAAATAACTTTTGCATGATTAGTTGCTTTGTGTTAAGAGATAAGGGCATTAAACAATAGTCATTTGGTCTTTTTAATAGCTTTTTTCTGATTTCCTATGATACCTTTCTCATCAGCCCGTCATTTTCCCAGCATCCTGATTTACTTAGTCATCACTTCTCTAAATAACTATTCAATTTAGATGTGCGTTTTCTATAAGCTTTGTAGAAAACTTTTTAAATTTTTTAAAATTTTTATTTTTAAATATTATGAGTACATAATAGTTGGATATCTTTACAGGGTACATGTGATATTTTGATACAGGCATACAATGTCCATTAATCAAATCAGGGTAATTAGGGTATCCATCATCTCAAGCATTTATCATTTCTTTCTGGAAGGAGCATTCCATTTCCAGTCTTTTAGTTATCAGTGCACCCTAACTTATTGTTGATTATAGTCACTTGTGCTATCAAATAGTGTTCATTCTAATCATGTAACTGTAAGTTTGCAACCATTACCATTCCCACTTTATCCCCCTCTTCCTTGCTACCTTTCCCAGTCTCTAGTAACTGTCATTCTACTCTCTGTCTTCATGAGATGAATTGTTTTTAACACTTAGTTCCCACATATAAGTGAGAAAATGCAAGATTTGTGTTTCTGTGCTTGGCTTATTTCACTTAACATACTGTTCTCCAGTTCCATCCACATTGTTGCAAAAGGCAGGATTTCATTCTTTGTTGTGGCTATATAATATTTCATTGTGTATATGTACCACAATATCCTTACCAATTTATCCGTTGATGGACACAGGTTGATTCCATATCTTGGCTATTATGAATAATGCTGCAACAAACATGAGTGCAGATACCTTTTCAATTTACTGATCTCCCCTCCTTTGGCTATATTCTCTGCACTGGGATTACTAGGTAATATGGTAGTTCTATTTTTAGGAACCTCCAAAGTGTTCTCCATAGTGGTTGCATGAATTTACATTCCCATCAACCGGGTTGCCTTTCTTCCCAAGCTTGTCACCACTCAAAATTCCCTATCTTTTTTTTTTTTTTTTTTTTTTTTTGAGACAGAGTCTCACTCTGTTGCCTGGGCTAGAGTGCCGTGGCATCAGCCTAGCTTACAGCAACCTCAAACTCCTGGGCTGAAGAGATCCTTCTGCCTCAGACTCCCGGGTAGCTGGGACTACAGGCATGTGCCACCATGCCCGGCTAATTTTTTCTATTTTTTAGTTGTTTGACTAATTTCTTTCTATTTATAGTAGAGACAGGGTCTCGCTCTTGCTCAGGCTGGTCTTGAACTCCTGAGCTCAGGCAATCCTCCCTCCTCGGCCTCCCAGAGTGCTACGATTATAGGCGTGAGCCACCGCTCCCCGCTTCCCTTTCTTTTTGATAACAGCCATTTTAAATGAGTTGAGATGATATCTCATTGTGGTTTGGATTTGCATTTCTCTGATGACTAATGATGTTGAGCATTTTTTCATATACTTGTTGATTATTTGTATGTTGTCTTTAGAGAAATGTCTGTTCGGATCTTTTGCCCATTATTTAATCAGATTATTTGATTTTTTCCTATTGAGTTATTAGAGCCCCTTATATATTCTAGTTATTAATCCCTGGATAGATGGCTAGTTTACAAATATTTTCTCAAAATCTGTGGATTGTTTCTTCACTTTTTTGATTGTTTCCTTTGCTGTGCAAAAACTTTTTAGCTGGATGTGATCCCTTTGTTAAATTTTGCTTTGGTTGCCTGCGCTTCAGAAGTATTACTTAAGAAATCTTTGTCCAAACCAGTGTCCTGAAGCATTTCCACAATGTTTTCTTTTAGTAGTTTCATAGTTCAGGATTTAGATTTAAGTCTTTAATCCACTTTAATTTGATTTTTGTATATGGAGAGAGATAAGGGTCTAGTTTTGTTCTTCTGCATATGGATATCCAGTTTTCCCAACACTGTTTATTAAAGAGACTGTCCTTTCCCCACTGTATGTTCTTGGCACCTTTGTTGAAGATAAGTTCACTATACATGTGTGAACTTATTCCTGGATTCTCTATTCTCCTCCATTGATCTATGTTTCACTTTTTATGCCAAGACCATGCTGTTAGGGTTGCTGTAGCTATAATTTGAAGTCAGTTAATGTGATTCCTCCAGTTTTGTTTTTTTTAACTCAGGATGATTTTGATTATTTTGGGTCTTTTTTGGTTCCATATAAATTGTAGGATTGTTTTTTATATTTCTGTGAGGACTGTCATTGTTATTTTGATGGGGATTACATTGAATTTATAGATTGCTTTGTGTAGCATGGACATTTTAACAATACTGATTCTTCCGATCCATAAGCAAAGAATATCTTTTCATTTTCTTGTGTCCCCTTTGATTGCTTTCATCAGTGTTTTATAGTTTCTTTATAGAGATCCATAATTTATTTGGTTAAGTTTATTCCTAGGTATTATGTTTTATTTGTAACTATTGTAAATCAGATGATTTACTTAGTTTTTTTTTTCAGATTGATTACTGTTGGCATATAGAAATGCTACTGATTTTTGTATGTTGATTTTGTATTCTGAAACTTTACTCAATACATTGATCAGTTACAATAGCTTTTTTTTTGTAGACTCTAGTTTCTCTAGATATAAGATCATATTATCTGCAAAGAAGATAATTTGAATTCTTCCTTTCCAATTTGGATGCCCTTATTTCTTTCTCTTGTCTGATTTCTCTCACGAGAACTTCCGGTACTATGTTGTATAACAGCAGTGAAAGTGGGAACACTTGTCTTTTTTCAGATCTATAGGAAAGCTTTCAATTTCTCTTTATTCATTATGACACTCACTGCAGGTCTGTCATAAATGACTTTTATCATGTTGAGATAAGTTCCACCTATACCCACTTTTTTGAGAGTTTTCATCATGAAGCGATGTTGAATTTTATCAAATACTTTTTTAGCATCAGCTGATAAGGTTTTTGTCCTTTGTTCTGTTGATATGATGTATTACATTGATTGATTTGCATATGAACCATCCTTACGTGCCTGGGGTGAATCCCACTTGATCATGATAAATAGTCTTTTTAATGTGCTGTTTTATTTGGTTTGCTAGAATTTTGTTGAGTATTTTTGCATCTATGTTGATCAGAGATATTGGCCTATAGTTTCCTTTTTTTGTTGTGTCTCTGTCTGGTTTTGGTATGAGGGTGATACAGACCTCATGGAATGAGTTTGAGACTATTGCCTTCTAGATTTCTTGGACTAGTTTATTTAGGATTGGTTTTAGTTCTTCTCTGAATGCTTGGTTGAATTAAGCAGGGAAGTCATCAGGTCCTGGGCTTTTCTTGGATGGGAGACTTTTTATCACTGTTTCTATTTCATTACTTGCTATTGATTTATTCAGATTTTGGATTTCTTCCTGGTTCAATCTTGGTAGATTGTAGGTGTCTGAAAATCGACCAATTCCTTCTAGGTTTTCCAACTTTATTGGCATATATTAATAGTTGCTTATAGTAGTCTCTAATGATCCTTTGAATTTCTATAGTATTAGTTGTGATGTCTCCATTTTCATCTTTGATTATAAATATTTGGGTCTTTTCTCTTTTATTCATAGTTAATTTGGCCAAAGCTCTGTCTTTGTTTATCTTTTGAAAAAATACATGAATGGATTTATAAAATGTAGTATATGTATTCCATGGAGTTCTACTCAGCCACAAAAAAACAATGGTAATATAGCACCTGTTGTACTATCCTGGATAGAACTGGAACGCATTCTACTAAGTGAAATATCACAAAAATGGGAAAACAAGCACACATGTACTCCCCATCAAATTGGTAGTAACTGATCAATACTTAAGTGCACATATAGTGATAACATTCATCAGGTGTCGGGCAAAAAGTGGGGGAGAGGATGGGTATATAGACACCTAATGGGTGCAATGAGCACTGTTTGGGGGATGGACATGCTTGAAGCTCTGACTCAGGTGGGGCAACGGAAATATACGTAACTTAAACATTTGTACCCCCATAATGTGCTGAAATAAAAAAAAAGAAAAACACAACATTTATTTCATTGATCTTTTGTGTTGCTTGAATTGGTTTCAATTTCATTTATTTCTACTCTAATCTTCATTATTTCTTCTGCTATAAAAATGATTTTTAAAGATAACATTTATTTCTGACTCTATAGCCTTTTATATCAATGATTTGAAAAATAAAGAAAAAGAATTATAAATAGTTTTTGTATTAGTTCATAAAGAGACACATACTAGTATATTGTTAACATTTTACTTCTCCAGGTCCTTTATAAAAGGTATGTGCTGAAATATCCAGGTCATGCCTTTAAATGGTAAGGAAGGAGATGTGGCCATTGAATGGTGCCAAATTCCTTCAAGAGAAATTGGTGAAATTGGAGCATCTACTTGGAGTCAGCATTTAGTTTTAATTACACTGATTCTGTGTTTTCATTTTTTAGGTTCAGTTAATAGTAAAAGTCACTAATGATTTTATATTTTTTCTTTTGTGGAAATAAATGAAGACCAACAAAATGAGAACAAGCAAAAGCTACTTTTGAAAGCTTGCTATAGAGTCAGTATCATCACCTGTGCTTTGGCAGAAACTCAAAGGCAGGCAGAAGAGTGGAAATGTTTTATAGTGGAAAAAATGGAAGGCTTCAGGTGTGTCCTGATTGGAGTCTGTTAGCATGCGGAAGCTGGAGCAAGGCTAATTAGAAGCAGATTATTATACGTGATTTGTTTGTAGTGTATATCTGGCTTTTTCTGATTGCTCCTATGTTGGATACAGAGACAAAAATTCAGGAAGCTATTAGTTATTAATGGAGGTCTAGATATTTTAGGCTTATTTTTACAAGAGTTACTATTTGGCTTCCTGCAGTATTTGCTAGAGATAGTGGTCAACCTCCTGGGCTGGTTACTCTAGATGATAGGTTGACTTTCTGTGCTGTTAGCTGCAGATTTGTGGATCAGAGTTCTATTTTTATATATGGTCTGTCCATTGTCCATTTGTTTGTTCTGTCTCTCAGTTTTCATAGATAAACTTAAGATATTGTTGCTCAAAAGAATATATTAATTCTATGTTATGAGTGAAAAAATTAGTTATAAATAAATATACTTTGAGGTTAACTAAGAAAATAATATGGATCTAAAATGTATTTGATAAATTTTTGCATTATGCATTATATTTAGTTTATCATATATTATTTGAATACTTGTTACCCCTTTAATATCTTTTTTCAAATTCCTGCTTTTCAGGACAGTTTTCTTAAGAATGTAAATAACTCATTTAGTCTGGATTTGTAAGAAAATTGGCCTCCTTAATTTGGAAAAATTGAGTCACAAAAGCTGATTTTTTATGAAAGGAAGGTAGCATTCATTGATGAATAACCATATCTATTTATTTTATGTTGGTTTTAGTCTTCTATTTTTGAAGGTTATTTAAAAGCTTCCCCAAATTCTAGAAAGAATGAAATGTACCCATAAAAATAATTTCTGCCATTTATTGAATTTATTCTATATACTACATAGTTTCCTACCTTTATATATATTTTTCCATGACATCTCTAAGGAGTAGTATTGGTATGTTTCTTTTTTCACATGAAGAAAGTGAAACTCAGGAAGTCTCTAAATTCTAGTAGGCTATGGAGAGAGAATTCAAAGTCTTTTTAACTCTGTTATATGTTACAATCCCTCAAATATCTACAAATTGTGTCTCCTAAAGTGAAACCATAAAGTAAGCACAACATTGACTGTGAGAGCAACAGAAGTTACCTTGATCTGGAATTAAGTCTAATCCTTTCTTACATCTCTGAACCACTAAAGCCACTACTAGTAGGTAATATAAAATCATTGAAATAGACTTTGAAATAATGTCCAATAGTATAAAGAAAAAAAAGAAGTAAAAATAGGGGAGCATTTTAGTTTTTGCAAACTCATTCTAGCAGTTTAATAAAATTTAAACACTTTTTAAATTAAGTTACATAGATAAATCAGAAACTGCCTAAATATACATTAGGGGAGTAGTTAGATAAAAATTACGTATCCACCCATTGAATCATTTTTTAATTGAATATTATACTTTGACTTTAGTGATATTTAGCAGTGATTTAATTAAATAAGACCTGTTAGTATTTTTGATAAACAAGATAAGTAATTTTTAACTTCACCTGCATATTTAAATATTGACTATATTTTGGGATTATTGCCTAGAATATTGTGATAATATTTTAATATGCTTTCACTGGCAAATATTAATAATTTCAATTTTTTACCAAATGTTTTAGATAAAATGAATGTTCCTTCTTTCAGCTTTGCAATGATTGAGAGTTCATAATTGTTCATTCACCCTGAATGGAACCATTGTTTTTTTGGCAGAAAGTCACTGTCAGTAGTCCAAGAAACACATAGAGTAAGTTGGCCTTTTTGTGGTTTTCATCATTCTTGTATGGCAGATGAATGCTCAACAAAAAGCTCAGCCTGTTAGCTTGACCAATGTTATATACACTTCTACAAAAAAATGTATTATTTGATGACCATGTTTTTTGTAGAAAATCCATAGATTAGCATCATCATTTAAATGTTTTTAAGTTTAATATAGTGATAGATTTACATTTGCTTTGTTTTCACTTTGAGCTCAAAATACATGATTTTTTTTTCATAGATACCCTCATATAGGAAATTATTAACAACATTGAAATTTTCACAAAATAATTCAGGTTCAGTGAAAAGGCACATTTTAGCATTTAACTTCTGTCACTGAATCTTACCAATAAAGAATATGATAATTTTATGTATGCTTTCCATATTCCTCTGTTGTATTCTACAATTAAAAATTAAAATATATAAGAAAACCTTATATACAATAATATAAAATGAAATGATTTAAAATCTCACATTTAATATTATATCAATAATCTATGGCAATGATTTGTAGGACCTATATACTCCCCAAATCCTCCAGACTAGATTCAAGTTGGTCCAAATTACAATACATCAACAGTTGAGTTAGTATTATTTGGCATCTTCTTTCTTTTAAAGTTGACTTAGTACTTCAAATTCTAATCTATATTTAAAGAAAAAAAATGTCTGTGGTAATAATATTACCAATACAACAAGGAAAAGCTTTCCAGGTTTCCAAGAATGTTTTGTTTTATTTTATTTTCATGAGAAATAGAAGCCTGATTGAACTCTCTTGTCACCTTGTACTTGTCATTTTGGATCTTTGTGAGACATTCAATTTCTCATACTCTCTTTAGAAAATAAGTTTCAGAAAAGATGATAACTAAAATTGTGACACTTAACACATTATCTTGTAACATATCTACTTATGCCCTTATCTCCCGTTAGAATGAATGTCTCAAAAACAATGTCTAGGTCCTGTACATCTTTCATTCCCTCGGTCTTAGAGACTGGTACAGAGACCTGTAAGAAATAAGTTTTTTTAATTGAATATTTAGATATATCAATGTATCTGATATTTTAACCTAATCGTATTCTGAGATAACAACCTATGACAACACAGTCACTTGATTTTTCTTCTACTTTTTCCAGTATTCTTACAGGAACTCTTTGCCTATTATAATTCCAAATTCTGGTGTCCCCCAGAGTTCTCTCCCCATATCTGTGTATATATATATATGTATATGTGTGCATACACACATACATATGCATGCCTGCACACACAGGGGACACACACATGCACACCCACACTCACGCATATATACACATATATTTTCTCCAATTGAAGTGATATTTGTATATCTGTGTTTCTCCCATGCCTTTCATAGGCATCTTATTGGATTATTTAATCATTTATTTATTCAGAAATGTTATTGAGCACCTACTTCAAGGGAGTATGGCATTCATCACTCAAAATTAACATGACTAAAATAAAACAAAGGTTTTTATTCCCTCCACCCTCAACTAATCTGAATTTTTAAGTCTTCTCTACTTATATAAATTATTATATCATTCATACCTTGAGCACATTTTTAAATTTATTGATTTTTCTTGTGACCAAGTACATATAACACACATTTACCATCTTAACCATTTTAAATGTGCATGCAGTTCAGTGGTATTAAAGACATTCATAATGCTGTGCCACCATCATCACCATCCTTCTCTATAACTTACAGCTTATAAAACTGAAACGCTATGCCTAGTCAACAGTAACTTCTCATTGCCCTCTCCCCATGCCCTGCCACTGGAAACCATCATTCTAATTGCTGTCTCTATGATTTTTACTATTCTATCTCATATAGGTGGAAATAAGCAGTATTTATCTTCTTGTTACTGGCTTATTTCATTTAACATTATGATGTCTAGGTTCATTGCTGTTGTAGCATATGTCGGAATCACCCTTCTTTTTAAGGTCGAATAATATCCCATTGTATTTTTTTTTCTATGTATATATATACCACATTTTGCTTATCCAATCATCTATTGATGGACACTTGAGCTGCTTCCACATTTTAGCTATTGTAAACAATGGTACTATAAATACAGGTATACAAATATCTCTTCCGTCACTCCATAAATTAATATTACTATATTAGAGACAGAAATGATATCAGGAGTTTTGCAGGGCTTCGCCCTGAAGGAATATGTGAAAGTGTTAGTTTGCATATCAAAAGCTGCTCCACCTCAGGAGGGCATCTCAAAGGTCAGTAGCAGCTGTTTTCCAAGGTGACACTGCAGTCTCAAACCCGTGGTCCTCGCCTGCTTTGAAGGACAAAGCAAGGTCTGCATGGAACCACGGAATGAGAGCTGATCAAAGAATGTCTGCCCAAGAGACAGACACCTGCAGCTTAAAACAATTAGCCCGAGGGAGAGTTCCTGCTTGACTTCTGATCACCTGTCTATATTTGCAATAACTAGATAAAGAAATATGGAGCTGCTATATCTCTGTTTAACCATTCAGGTAAGTGATAGCTTTATCTCACAGCTTAGAAGTCTGATCTTGAAAGATTTTGTAATCAGAGTTAATTAAGGGATTTATAGAAGCTTTTTGAAAGACTTTAACCTAAAACAAACTACCTGTTATCATGTAAATCTGTTACCCCTGGCAACTGGTCTCTGTACCTATAAATACTCATGTGGAACTTTATTCTGTGCCTCACAATTGACGGGGATATTGTGAGGACCCCCGAGTACCCCTGCTTTGCCTTTTTGCTTTATAAATCTATAAAACTATACCTTCGTCTCTGTGTATTCTTTTATTTCTATTATTTCCACTTTCTATTATTTCCTTATTCTTTGTGATGACCTCTGCCTAAGGGAATCAATTTTTTGCTGGGAGAGTAGCTAACTCTCTGTAGTTTCTCTGTTCCCATTACACACTGGCAAACAATTAAGGATTGATGCAGGTTGGATATCAGACTTTGAAAGAGTGGCACCTTTCTTCAGGCTGTAGAGTTTATAGCATGCATAATTAGGGCAGCACCAGGCTCTGTCTGATAGGATAGAGAGCTAGGTTTCTTGGGATTACAATTACATGGCATTGTATAATCTGACCTCCAGCTCTGCTCCACTAATTTGGCAAACTCTGAATGACAAAGAGTCATCTCTGTGCCTGGTAAAAACAGAGTTCGCAATTCTACCTTGTGGTATTATGAAAAACCTGGCATCCATCCCTATTCTGCCACTTCAGAATTCGTAGTTGAGGAAGTGGCAGCCCTCCTTTGTTAAGATTAGGGAGCTGAAGTCCAGATTTTGTAGCTGCCTCTATATTATGTGGTGGAGCAGTGGCACCCAGTTTTCCTGACACCTTTACATTAGACTAGAATTCATTGACTTAAGCACTTGATCGTGGTTGTGCTTTAGGAAACAGATGTCATTTCTGAAATGGCCCTGCCACTGAAGGAGGCCAAAGTATAGTGGATTATTTTGGACATGTCAAATTTTGCCTCCTAAATATGATTTAAAATTTAAAATGAGGGTTTCCCAAAATATGGTAAAATTCAGAACATCTTAAAATTGAGACAAGGATTCAATAGATGTGTCAGTATAATATATGATACTCTGAGGCATTGGGATGTGGAGCTAGTCTCACTTTCCAGGATGGAGGATTTTAAAAGCAGAGCTATTCCCTTTTACAGAAAGGATCTAGGATATTGATCAGATAACCAGAAAAGGAATTTGGGAATAAAGAGTGAGGCTGAAAATTATTAGCAAGAACCAAGACATTTATTTGTATCTTGGGCTTTAAAATGATAAGCAGATTGAATTATCAGAAATGAAACCCTTTCTAAGAATAAAATTAAAAAGCAGATTGATTTACTGTTTAGACACAGAAGGTAAGTCTTGGTTTAATTGAGTATCTGTAAACTGCAGAATTGATTTATGGGAATTGAAAGAAGAGTTTGGTTGAAGGAGAGGGACCATGTGGTTCCATTAGAAATCCAAAGAATGGGTGACTCTCAAGATTTTGGTTTGACTTTATTATGTAAGTCACTATGCCTTCAGGTTGTTCCTACCTGAGTTATTTCATTTTAACAAAGACCTAATAATTCATCTTAGTAAATTGTGAAAAATAGACCATTAAATTATTGAATTATATAATTTAATCAAGTATCTAAAACTGGCTATTACACACACACACACACACACACACACACACACACATATCATTAGTGAGATAAACAATCTAAATATTTCCCTGGGTTACACTAAGCATGTGCTTACTTTATAATATCTGTGTAATAATTAACATCAAATTTTAAAATGGTGTGGTATTATATTCTTTTTATTTAATGATTACATTACATTAAAAATGTGGATATTTAAATCCAAATTCTTAATTGTCACTGCAATTAGGTGAAAGCTATTGGGAAAGATGTATTTTCCGTTATAAATTTAGTGGTATTTCTTATTTTAGATAGATGATGCTTGCATAATTAAGTGACCATTAAATTCTAAGTTTAGGAAGCAGAAATATCCTCATTAAGTTACTGTTAATGTCCCGTTATTTTTTACTGTGGAGCTTTATTTGAAAACCATCTCAAACACTTTTACTATCATCAGAGGACAGTTACCAACAAGTGGCTAAATAAGGATGAGTACACCACTACTGTTAAAATATTGATATGGCTCTCCTTTTTGTGAGAGTACAAAATATTGACTTAAATGAGAACTGTAACTATTGATTACACTCAAAGGAGAAGTGTTTAAGTTTATGTTTCTTGTTTCATGTACAAATACTTAAAAGTCTGAATTCTGCAATTTATAGCTTGACAAGAAAACACAAAAATCAACAGATAATAACAAATACAACTTTTTTTATTATCATTGAGTCACTTCTTTCTCAGGATGACAAGGCTCTTCACTATTATTAGTTTGACTGAGTTGCTGATTCCGCTACTCTTTGCCAATCATTGTCTTATTTTATTTGGTAAGTCCCTATGACAAGTTTATTGCAGGCTGAAAGCAGAATTTATTCTAGACCTAGTTTACTTAGACTATCTTTCCAAAGGATACAGATATTCTCTTTGAAGATAAATAAATTTAAGTACAATCTTTGCTCAACCCAAAGCTCTCTTTCCTGCAGCAACTTCCTAGGTCACCATGCATCTCTTTAGAGTAGGGTATTCATTAAAAAGATGGAAATTTTGTTTAGAATAAACATTTTAATAAACATTTCATTCTTCACTTATATAACCTCAACATGATTTTAAACTTCCGGGGTTCACATCTTGTCCTTACTTTTTTATATTTATATGAAATGGAATAAATATTTATACTGTGGCAGGTACTATAACAGTAATTAAAGATACATAAAACAGTATCTGTGGTCTGAAAGACTAATGAATATTTATCTACCTCTATGATAAATTCTTTAATAGACTCACTGATAGTGTGCTGTGGAAGTACATTTAAGCATATAACCAGAAATGGGAAGGCAAGGCACAGCTTTCTAAGGAGGATGGTAGTGGCTTTATTGAGGCTAAACACATAAATAGTATTCGGTCAAGTGAAGATCATTGTTTTGACATGAAGGCTGAGGTAATAGCCTGAATGAAACCCTGAGGCATGGGACACCACACTGGATTTCAGTCAGAAAGTTACTGGAGTAATTTTGTTTAAAGAGAATGTATGCTTGATCTAAGATAAAGATCGTGGAAGTAGAATGAAGGGATAGGATTAAAGTGGCAATAAGATATAAACTGATACAATTTAGTGATTGGAGGTAGAGAATTAGTAATAAGAAGTAACTCACTATAGCTCAGTTTTATCTTAAGCAACTGGGCAGATGAACACAGAAATAAATATGTGAGAAAGAAGATGCTGTGGTCAGCTTGGGAACAAATAGGAGGTGTCATTTAATAGACAACTTTGAGCCAGAAATTCAAACATAACATCCAAGCTGAAGATAGATGTGAGTAATTTATTTGCATATAGATGGGAATATAAACAATCAATGAATGAATAGAGAATTATGGGAAGAATTATAAAATGGTGCATCTAGAAAATACTAAAATACAAGGTCCAGAATATGACAAAGAATTGATTCCATGGATAATTCTAGAAAGGAAAGCAGGAATGGGATCTACTAGAGGAGGTAAGAAGAAATAGAGTTTCATGAAGAAATAGATGGTCTGTCAGGATCCTGAAAGCATCGAGGGGTATATAAACTTTGACAATTTGTAGATAATATAATAATGCAATAATTTACAAAGGTTTGGGTAATGTGCAGAGAAATATAAGAAATAGTGCAGTATCCTAGGCTTGCTAACAGGGTGGGTGAGGGCACCATTAGTGGCCCCATCCTCTTACTTAAATGGACAAGTGGAAGGAGTGTTTACCTTAACTTGGAGAGAGGCCACCTGACAGAATCTGCAACTCTGTCTCTTTCTCCTTCTTCCTCCAAGTCTTCTGCCCACACTCCGCATTGACTTTGTCCACCTGGAAGCTGGAGAGCAAGAAAAAAGTCCACACAGTTTATCCTCTTCTAGTACAAGAAGGATGGAAGGATGATGTGTAAACGCTGAGGTACAATCAGAACATAACTCAGTCATCAAAGTGAAATGCCACAGGTATAGGACAAAGAATATCAGAAAACTCCGTCAGGATTTATTGACTAAATGATCATTGGTGACAGTTACAAGAGTGGTTTAAAGGAAATGGTTTAGGAGTGAATCTAACTGCACTGAATTGAAAAGTGTGTATAGATATTTCTTTGTCTTAATTAGCACATTCTAGAAAATTAAATTCAATAAATTAAAAAACAATGAATAATTATTAAATATCAAAGAAAGGTGATAAGTGGAAGCAAGGAGTACTTAATTAAGTGTAATTGATAAGTACACTTTCCATCTCCATTATTATCAAAAAATGGACATAACTAAGGGAATAAAATAAAGTCACAACACTCATAAGGATATTTTGGTCACATAGGGACCATATATGTGACCGTGTCCTCAAAAGATTATAATGGAGCTGCCCTATACAGTTGTACCAATTTTTGTCTATTATATCATATTTTTACTGTACCTTTTATATGTTTAGATATGTTTAGCTACACAAAAACTTACCATTGTGTTATAATTTCCTACAGTATTCAGTACAGTGACGTGCTATACAGGTTTGTAGCTTAGGAGCAATAGGCCATATAGCCTAGGTGTGTAAGTACACACTATGCCATCTAGGCATTAAGTGATACATGACTGTAATATTTTTAATATAGAATAGTGTGGAAGTTAGGGGTGCTGATCCTCATGCAGTTGAAAATCTGCATATAGCTTTTGACTCCTCCCAGAACTTAACTTACTTATAGCTTATTGTGACCAGAAACCTTACCAATAATATAAACTGTCAATTAACACATATTTTGTATGTTATAATACATACTGTATTCTTAGACTAAAGTAAGCTAGAGAAAAGAAAATGCTATTAAGAAAATCATAAAAAAGAGAAATGTATATTTATTATTTATTAAGTAGAAGTGGATCATAAAGATCTTCATCCTCATCAGCTCCATGGTGAATAGACTGAGGAGGAAGAAGAAAATGAGGGATTGGTCTTGTTGTTTCAGGGGTGGCAGAGGTAAAAGAAAATCCATGTATAGTTGGATCCATGCAGTTCAAATCCATGTTGTTCAAGGGTCAGCTGTAAATGTTTTGTAGTTTTCAGTTCACCTTAACCTGCTATGTGTCATTGTTATTTATTCACATTGGGCTTGCATTATGGGCAACAGGGGCAAAATTATTAACAGTATTTTGTAAATTCAATGTCATCACACTGGCAAACCTACTGTTATGTTAGAATACAAGATGACTTTATCAAAATTTATCAACCTTTCAACAATTTGGATAAAAGTGAATTACCAGTTTAGTTGAATAATCAGTCAATTTAATCAATAAAATCAACATTTTAATAGTGTTTACAAACACCACCTGCAAAAGTCAAATTTTGATAATCACAAATTATTAAAATTACAGATTTAAAAATATTTTTCACTTTTTTTCAATAGAAAATGAAACTCCATCTTTGTTTCTGGTTCATTTATCCTATACCTAGTCAAACACTTACAGTGTTTGTTTAAGTTAGAAATTATATTGTCCTGGGCAAATGAATCATCATGTCTATGAAAATGTTATAGTTCTAATAAAGCAGGGAATTCCATATTTTTACAGTTAAAATGAATCTTAGTCATTAAAATGACAGCTTCATTATTTTATGTTGAAAATGTATACAAAATTAAATTACGGAAGAATTTACATAATCAGGTCCATGGCAAAATGACCAGGTGTGGTAGGAACAACAAAGTGGGGTTACAATTAATGTACTAGAAAACCGTTTGCCAAACACTTTATTTTAATTGATCCAACGTACATATTAAATATCAAAGAACACGCAATCAAGTTGAATCCTTACTTCTGCCTGATGTTAACTATTTCATCACTTGGATTCTGTGCGTACATTTCATTAATAATAATTTAAGTCTGAGTAAATTGCATGTTTCAAGACTATACAACCACTATCTGTAGTTGTAGATATGTAAAACTACATACATGAAGAGTAGTATTGAGTTTAATATATTTTCTATTTCATTTGATTATCTGTAATAAGTAATTTTAGATTGCATTATATTTCCATTTGTTTTTCTATGTCAGTATTAACATCTCTGTTCCTGTCAACCTATCTAGAATCATTTCACGTTCCTGAAAATTAAAACGCAGTTTTTTGTTCTTCTGTCTTTTCTACTAAAAAGACATTGTAACAAAAATAAACTCAAACATAAGTTTAACTAATATTAACACTCACACATAAGACACTAATCATGTAACATAAATAAACAATTCCAAAGGTATACGTATGTATTATGCTCTATTAAGTACCTATGATTTGATCTGAGGTAAAATAAGTGCTCTAGCAAGGTTCAGATGGATAGCAGTATTAGTTGATTTTTGGAATGAAGGATGATAGAATATTATATGTCTTTGGTCTTTGTCAAGTACTAAATGAAAATAACAGAGAAACTCATATTCTAAGGGTCAATTTTGAGCCATTATCTCTGTACTCTCAATAAATAAATCAACTCCGCATGACTTTCGTCAGACCCTATGTTTGAATGTATATAGGGACTGGAGGAACAAAAAAACACTGTAGAAAATTGCATAGGCTGGTTTAATACTGGAACATATTGCCTTATTAGAATTGTTTTCCTAAAAATGTATAAAACAAAAAAACCCAAAAAGACATATTTAGTTTCCAAAACAGGATAAAAGGGAAAAATTGAGAAGGGTTGAAGCATTGTGCTTTCTGGTTCTCAAGATGTTAGTAGTAAGAAATTGATGCCATGAATATGGTCCCATAATAAGTCTGTAGCAAGACTCATTGCATGCATTTATTCCTGAATTGAGATTGTTCAATTTTGAAAGAATGTTGAAAAAACCCAAAAACCCTGCTGTAGACCACTTCCAAGTCAACTGTGTATATTAAGCCTGTAGCTTAACAAAAGACCTTAGCTTATCATGTGACGCTGTACCAATCCATGCATTGGCTGGATCTATAAGATCCTAATTATCACCATGGAAGCCTTGAATGAAATTATAAGACCTGTAGTTTGATGGAAGTTCCAGGGGCTGAACAGAAGCAACCGCAAACAACCAACAGAGAATGCTGATCCCAAAGAGAAAGGGAAAAATGAAACAACACACTATTTAAGAATACAAAAAGTTGTTAGTCAAAAAAACTAAAAGTTTTGAATAGAATATTAGGAAAGTTTTGAATAAATAGAATATTAGAAAAGACAAAAAAGTTATTAATTGGAATATTAATTCACTCCATATGGTTGCTTATTTAGAATTGTTAAGCATAGCAATGAAGATGTATGTTCCATATAATAGGATACTAAACATGAAATGTTAAAACGAAGAGAGAATCAAGATCAATTGTACATGACATACCACCATATTATAAATCCAGAAATAGAGGTTAGAGGTTCAAAATAGCTGACTAGAAACATCAGTCAACAGTCCTCCCCAGAAAGTAAAAGTTGCAGGTGAATAAGCATAGCCTAAGTGGAGTACTGAGAGGAGAATGACAGAACCTACCAGAGAACCCAAAGGAAGAAGTTGGGGCACAGAACAAGAAGGATCAAGATTTTTGGCAGAGATCAATCTCTGAGGAATCTGAAGTCCTGTGGAAAGGGTAGGTGGGCATGTTTATTTTTGCTCCCTGCACCCCTGTAGCAGACTGGCAGCTCATCAGCTGTCAGAGAGGCCCTCTACCCTCACAAGTCCAAACAATGATGCCATCAACAAATTGAAAATTTCTTAAATACAGAGAACTGGGTCGTCAGCCTCTCATATCCCCTCCCCACAGACCCAAGCTGATGCCACACTGCCAAGATCCAAAGAGATACAGGAAAGCTATGGGATTCCTGGAGTTCTAACTCGTAGTGTGGGCTGCCCCGAGGGTAAGGGAAAGTGCCTTGAGCTAAAAAACACTGCTACAAAGAAAACCAGAGAGCATGCTCTCCTCCACCTGAGAGCACTTGGTTTGTGATCTAAAGTTGTCTGTATCCCTCCCAGTAGAAACAACAGATATGGAGAAGAGTCCATAGGGTAGGAAAGTGCTCTCACTCCATAACACAAGCAGCATCAGGGCTTGGGAAGGGATGTGGAGATGGGGACTCCCCCCCTCCACCACCCACTGCTGTGGACATAGTTGGGACTGCTCCCATGAGGTTTTGGCATGGGCATGTGACAGGGCAGCCAGTTCTGGGCTTGTAGGTGGAGGCTGTGTCCCTGCTAATAGTGAGCTCACTGTGCCCAGGTTTGCATGGAGAATTCAGCATATTTCTCTCCCTTAATGGAGAGGCAGAATTTTTGTAGCTTCCCTGACCAGGGCATCTTGGACCTTGGGTCTCTGCATTGCTAGATCCACAACAAACATTTCCAGCACCCATTGGGAATACAGTAGCCTCAGGAGAACTGTGAAATTCCTGGAGTTTTAACATTCAGGACGGTTTGCTCCTAGGCAAGCTCTCCTCTATTTGGAGATTTCTCCTCCTCCCTGCCTCCCCTGACCATTAGTGCAGATGCAGCCACAGGTGTTTTTGCAGGGGACTATTGCAGGTGCACCAAGGGAAAAACTCATTTCACAGGGCATTGGGAGTGGATGCACCTCCTCTGACAGCATGTCCACCACACCCAGTTTTGCCTGTAAAGTGGGGCCCATGACTTTTCCTTTAAAGAGCTACAGCTTTCTACAGTGGAGAGTACAGGCAATCAGAAAAGCTTCCCAATTTGGGCTGAGAGAAGTTTCACCCCAAGACCATCTGGGTAGAGATCTGCAGGTGAGGTGCTCTTTCCATGATCCTCAGCTACATTATGGCCTGGAGGAAAAAGACAGTGTCTATTTGAACTGGTAGTTACGAGTCCCTGGACAGTGATGTGATAGGGATGGGTTTAGCTACTCTGCTCATCCAAGCTGTCAAGATAGTTCAGTCCCCTCCTTCCTTGTCCCCACTTCAATGGAGATCATGATGCAAATTGACACAAGCTCCCTGCCATCCTTGCCAGGGCTAGTATTTCTGCCCATCACTGAGGTGTATGGGGGCAAGATTGGCAGTCTAGTTCTGTTCAGCTTTGTCACCCTCTCCAGGGCTGAGCAAAGAACACAGCACATCAGACATTCCAAAGACCACCCCACTGCCTGAATAAACTTGAGGCCAAGAATATGCACAGTGGTTCCTGATGCAGCCAGCACTTACACATACTGGCCTGGTGGTTGAACTATAGTCTATTACTTTTTCTACTACAAACTGTTTCTGAGGAAGACATAACATAAAAGCTATAACTAAGGAACACATACAGAGCCTTGACTTCCTTGAAAGTATCCCAAATCAACGCTAAAAGAATAAACACAACATACATTTCAGGCATACCCTGAATTGGGAAAAGATTTTTAAAAGTAAAAAAAGAAAAAAAAAAGAAAAAATTCCCATCCTAAGAAAAGTAAAGTCAAAAATAAAAAGGACCAGCTTCTTCAGATGAGAAGGAAACCAGGGTAAGAACTCTAGCAGTATTAACAAATAGATTTTTTTGACACACCCAAAGGATCCAAGTAGCTCCCTAGCAATGGATTCCAACCAGAAGGAAAATGTTGATATGGCAGATAAAGAACTGAGAACATGGATTATAAGGAAGCTCAATAATATCCAAGAAAAAGTTGAAAACCATCACAAGGAAATAAAAATAATCACAATAATTGTGGACTTGAACAAAAAATGTACTAAAGAGACAGATATATTAAAAAAACCAGAACAACTGGAAATGAAAGACATATTGATGTATTTACAAAATGCAATCCCACTACTGGGTATTTACCCAAAGGAAAAAAGACATTTAAAGAAAAGACACTTGCACTTTAATTTTTATAGAAGCAGAATTCACAACTGCAAAGATGTGGAAATAACCCAAGTCCCCATCAATACATGAGTGGATTAATAAAATGTGGTATATGTATACCATGGAGTATTACTCAGCCATAAAAAGGAATGAAATAGTGTCTGTTGCAGCAACTTGGAAGGAACTATAAAAGATTGATGTAAGAGTTCATAGATGAGACAAACAAATGGAAAAACATTCCATGCTCATATACTGAAAGAACAATATTATGAAAATGGCCATACTCCCCAAAGCAATCTACAGGTTCAATGTAATTCCTAGTATACTACCAACATAACTTTTCACAGAATTAGAAAAAAAATCCTGAAATTCATATAAAACCTAAAAAGAGAGCCAATACCTAAAACAATCCTAAGCAAAAGAACAAATCTGGAAGCATCACATTACCTGACTTTAAATTGTAATACAAGGTGATACTGACCAAAATAGCTTGGTACTGATATAAAATATACACACAGATCAATGGAACATAATAAAAAACACAGAAATAAAGCCAAACACCCACAATTAACCAATCTTTGACAAAGCAGACAAGGGCATACACAGTAGAAATAATACCCTATTCAATAAATGGTGCTGGAAAAATTAGATGGCCACATAAAGAAGAATAAAAACTGGATCCCTATCTCTCACCATATATAAAAATTAACTCAAGATGGATTAAATACTTAAATGTAAGATCTGAAACCATAAAAATTCTAGAAAGAAACCTACAAAATCTCTTCTGGACATTGGCCTAGGCAAAGAATTTATGACTAAGAGTCCCAAAGCACATGTATCAAAAATAAAAATAAATAAATGGTACTTAAACTGAAAAGCTTCTGCACAGCAAAATAAATAATCAATAGAATAGACAACCTACAAAATGGGAGAAAATAATTACAAACTATACATCCAAAAAAGGACTATTATTCAGAATCTGAAAGGAACTCAAACAAATCAGCTAGAAAAATCCAAATAACCCTATTGAAAAGTGAGCAAATGTCACGAACAGGTATTTTTCAAAAAAAGATATACAAATACCCAACAAACATATGAAAAATGTTTAATATCACTAATCATCAGGGAAATACAAATTAAAAACACGAGATACTACCTTACCCCAGTCAGAATGACCATTATTAAAAAGTAAAAAAAAAAAAAAAAAAATAGATGTCATGGATAGGGTGAAAAGGGAATGCTTATACACATTTGGTGGGATGTTAATTAGTACAACCTCTATGGAAAACAGTATGGAGATTTCTCAAAGAAACAAACCTAGATCTAACATTTAATTCATCCATTTCCCTGCTGGGTATATACCCAAAGGAAAAGAAGTCATTATATCAAAAGGATATCTGCAATTGCAGGCTTATTGCAGCACAATTCACAATTGTAAAGATATAGAGTCAACTTAAGTGCTTATCAACCAATGAGAAAATAAAATGTGTTATATATACACCATAGAATACTAGCCAGCTATGAAAAGAATGAAATAATGTCTTTTGCAGCAACTTTAATGGAACTGGAGGCCATCATCCAAAGTGAAATAACTAAGGAATGGAAAAACAAATACTTCATGTTCTCACTTATAAGTAAGAGCTAACATATAGGTATCCAGGGGCATACGGAGTGGTACAATGGAGACTCAGAAGGGAGGAGAGTAGGAAGAGAGTAAGACAAGAAAAATGATCTATTGGGTACAATGTACCTATTTGTGTGGCTGCAGGTGACACATATATTTAAGCCCAGACTTCACCACTGTATAATTCATCTGTGTACCAAAGTATCATTTGTACCTTCTAAATCTATTGTGATTAATAAAAAAGAAATGCATAAATAAAAAATGGAGAGAGTGATAGTTACAATTTTAGAATTCTAGAATGTGATAAATACAAACAAAACATAATTGATGATACACTTTGTTAATCATAAAATAAATTTGAGTTAGATTCATATTACTCATGATATAATATAAATTAACAAGAAAGTATTTAGTAAATATATAATATACTTAGTAAATAGTAAATAAACAATAAACAAATGAATTTTAGGTAGATCAAAGACCTAAGTGTAAAAAGCACAGGTATCACAAACGTAAAGAAAAAGATTTATAAATCAGGACAATCAATAAAAATATGTACAAAGTTAAAAAATCACAGCACATGGATTCACAAGAATAGTATTGAGAATATAAGCAAAATTTCTCCAAGTTTTATTAAGTAGAAAGAAAAACAAAAGAAAATTAGCTAACCTTATGAAAAGGTATTTGATTAAAAAAAGAAGAAATATGAATTTCAATGAATATATAAATAAATGTCAGCTTCATCAGTATTCAGGAAGATTATTGTAAGACAACATTGAGAATCCATTCCATAGAGATCTGCTTGGCAGTATTAAAATGCTTGATAATATCTATCTAAAAATTCCTCTGCTGTTTGAAAATGTATATCAGTACAGTCAATTTGTACAACAATTTAGAAATAGAGGCCAAGAATCCAATCTAAAATCCTTATGACCATATGAGTTTTTAAATTCGGAAATAAAATAAAAATAATATAACAAATATTATGTTTTAACCCCAGTGGAATCTGGAGCAGCACCTTAAATCACATGCTTTATATTTATGAGAGAAATATATAAAATATATGAAGTTTTGTCTTTATGTTTAAATCTCTCTGTTTTCCTCAGAGCATTTGGGGTATTCCAGTTATTTCTTTGATTTCTGAAAATTCTAATTTTCTTTAGAGAGAGAGCTAGATAGATGAAGAAATCTCATTAGACATGTAAATAATAGATTAGGAATGAATGAGGGAAAAATATCCCCAAGTACCAAGTAGCAAAGTCCTCCAAAAAAAGTCTCTCATTTATTCATTCCCTTTCTCCTCCCTCTTTCACACACACACAAACACACACATACACACACACACACAGAAACACACACACGGGCATATATAAAATAAAAATGCAGGAACCTATATGAATATTAAACTGGAAGAAAAGTTCATAGGGGTGTGAAAGTGTAAAATTTGTATATGTCATGGCTATAGTAATTTCAAACAGTTTTTTTTTCTTTTTTCTTTATACTGTGTTAACATGCATTTCCATTTTATTAACGTTTTTTATGGATACATAATAGTTGTATATTTTTATGGGGTAAATGAGATATTTTGATATAATCATACAATGTATAATGATCAAATCAGGGTAATCGGGATGGATATCCATCATCTCAAACAGTTAGCATTCCTATGAGTTGGAAATATTCAAAATCCATTCCTCTAGTTATTTTGAAATATAAAATAAATTATTGTTAATTATAGCTACTCTATTTTGCTACTGAACACCAGATATTATTTCTTCTATCTAATTATATTTTTGTACCCATTAGCCAACCATCTTTATCACCCCTCCCCACTACCCTTCTCAATCTCTAGCAACCACCATTATAGCTTCTACCTCCATGAGATCAATTTTTTTAGCTCCCACACATAGGTGGGATCAAGATATTTGTCTTTCTGTGCCTGGCTTATTTCACTTAACATGGTGTCCTCCAGTTCCATTGACGTTGTTGCAAGTGGCAGAATTTCATTCTCTTTATGGCTGAATAATAATATTCTATAATATATATGTGCCACATTTTCTTTTCCATTCATTTGTTGATGGACATATGTTGATTCCATATCTTGGCTATTTTAAAAAGTGGTGCAATGAACATAGGAATGCAGATACTTCTTTGATGTACCAATTTACTTTCCTTTGGATTTATACCTAAAAGTGGGATTACTGAATTATATGGTAGTTCTATATTTAATTTTCTGAAGAACCTCCGCCATAATGGCTGCACTAATTTACATTCCTCCCAACAGTGTACAAGCATTACCCCTTTCACTGCATCCTTGCCAGCACCTGTTATTACTTGTCTTTTTGATAAATGACATTTTAACTGGGGTAAAATAATATATCACTGTGATTTTGATTTGCATTTCTCTGATAATTAGTGATGTTGAACATTTTTTTTATATACATGTTTACCATCTGTATGTCTTCTTTTAAAAAATGTCTATTCAGATCTTTTTCCCATTTTTTAACCAGTTTATTTGAGTTTTTCTATTAAGTTGTTTTAATTCCTTATATAGTTTTTCTTTTTATTAATCTCTTGTCAATCAATAGTTTTCATGTTTTACATTAAAAAGATCCAGGTTGGCCAGCTCTGCTATCAGGCCAAGATGTTGGCTCTTTTAGTGACTGTTCAATCTGTCCAGGTGAGATGACAACTTCAGTAGATAAATGCTGATGGAGAAGAAGAAGAGGAGAAACAGACCAAAGAGGAGAAGATAAGCTTCACTTCTGTCATCAGGAAAATAACCAGTGAAAGTGGGAATGTTCACCTTTTGAAAAATCTAAGGTCTTTTTTTCAAACTGGAAATCTATTCCACATTCTTTTGTAATAAACATTTTAATGATATTTTTATTTAATATAGCTTAATTAGCTGAGAAATATAATTGTAATTTTAAACATAATTATAATTTTATCATTCTAATCAGAATTATTTTTCAGTTTTCTCAAAGAAGGAATATTGAGTATATAAAAAATTTGAAAGAGAAGATATACTTATTTTAAAACTAGACAAAAACAATAAAGTGATAACTAGAGAATTTACAAAGTTTATCTCTCCTCTCTCTCTTGTTCTCTTGGATGGCCACTAACTTTCATTCTTGGTCTTTACTAAAATCATGCATATGCACATGCAAAGTTCCTCACACACATTGATATTAGTAAAGAAAAGCATACTAAAAAAAATTGTCAACTGATATAATATTACTGAATATCTCGAGGTGTGTGCTAACTGAAAATATGCTTATTCACATTAGCGTTTATTTTATTTCATATGTACTAACATATTTCTCTCTAAGACTTTATGAATTATCATAATCTCTTTAGATACTTCATTAAATTCCTTTTCCACAGAATTCTTGCTTCTCCCTCTCTTGAGATGCATTTTAGAGGAATATATTTCTTCATAGACATGTTTTCTTCACATATTTAAAAGAATAGCTTTGTATTCACTGCTCTAAACTTCCTGTGCATATCAGTGGAGATTTTAAGACCAAAATAATACTTATAAAAATCTTTGGAAAAATAGTTTAAAAGAGTCTTATACTTGAACTTCAAGTCTTAAACTTAATTCCAGTCTTAATTTTGAATTGAGGTTTTAAAAACATGCACATGGAAGATTTGGAATTACAATTTGCATGATTATACAATGTGACATATTTATTAACATGAAGATTTGTCACTTATTTTTTATACTGTACATTAATTGAGTAGTGTTTTCTAAAGAATGAGCTCAAATAAATATATCAGATCTGCAATGAGAATAAATACATCTCAAACAGAAGCTGGTAAGGTAAAACATATTACAGAGTTTATTTTACATTGTGAAAGGAAACTATTGTTATTCCTGTTTTTATTGGCAATATTGTGGTCCCACTGTCATATGTAAATTGAAATCCATTTTTTTTTTATTAACAAAAGTAAGCTGACAGAAGCTAGATGTCAAGCACGTTAAACATATTGCACTTTCTTTTCTGAAAGGAATGTGGCCTTTTGGCATCTATTGCATAGGGATAAATTTTGATGCAGTCACCTAGGATTTTCCCACTCAGGTTAATTTTAATGGAAGATAAAACTTCATGCAACAGAGAGAGATAGTGTGTAGACATATGTTCTGGAGAGAGCTTGATGCTTCCGTAAGATAATAACTCCTTAGAAGGTAAAGGAAGATAGAAGAGGTATACAGATACCAATTAATTTACCTATGTAAGCCTTTATCCATCCATGAATCTATCCAGTCATCTATTCATCTATTCATCCATCTATCCATCTGTTCATCCATCTATGATAATACAACTTCTAGAACATAAAGTAAATAAGAAAAAAGATACAGTGTCTAATTTCTCTCATTTAGTTTATGTCTAGAGAGTAGTCACACAGGCAAAATTATAAATATTATATGCAATAATCCTATAAGGAATAGAGAAATTCAAGAACATGGAATAAACAAACAACTTAATATTGGGAATAAGGGAGAGCTTTCCAGAAGAAATGGCATCTAAGATGAGAATTAAAGAATTACCAGAAGCAAAGTGTGTAACACTATGTGAGGAGAATATTCCAGGTCAAATAAACAATATGTACCAGAGTGAAGGAAAAAAAATAGAGCCCGATACATTTAGAGAAAATAGTTTCATTTTATTTTTCCTTATTTTAACTAGTTTTGCTTTTTATTCACAAAATGACTTTAAACACATGTGCGGCATGTGTAGCTTTTTCACTTTGGATACTGCTTCAATTTTACTGCTGAAAATGAATTAGTCCTCAGCTTGACTGTTATTAATGTATATGAATGCTACTGATTTGCATACATTGATTTTGTAAGATGAGAAATTGCTGAATTTATTTATCAATTCCAGTAGTCCCTTGGCAGAATCTTTGGAGTTTTCTAGATATAAGATCATATATTAAATAGTCAACAAAGAGATAGATAGTGTGACCTCTTCTGCCCCCATTTGGATACTGTCGATTTCCCTCTCTTGTCTGATTGCTCTGGTAGGACTTCCAGCACTATGTTGAATAGAAGTGGTGACAAAGGGAACCTTGTCTAGTTCTAATTGTAAGCGAGAATATTTTCAATTTTTCCCCATTCAGTATGATGTTGGCTGTGAGTTTGTCACATACAGATTTTATCATTTTGAGGTAAGTCCCATCTGCACCTATTTTGTTAAGTGTTCTTATCATAACAGGATGCTGAACTTTGTCAAATGCTTTCTCTGCATCTATTGAAAGGATCATATGGTTCTTGATTTTACTTCTATTTATGTGGTGAATTACATTTATAGATCTGCATATGATTTTGTGTGTTATTTTTACAGTTTTATTGAGATTTAATTTACATACCATGCAATTCATCCATTTGACATGTATAATCCAATGGTTTCCAGTTTGTTCACAGGTTGTGTAACCACTACAATAAACAATTTTAGAACATTTTCATCACCCAAAAAGGAAGATCCATAACTGTTAGTAGTCACTTCCTCAAAATATACAGAACCAAACTATCATATTATCTGGCAATCGCACTACTGAGTATATATTCAAGGGAAATTAAATCAGTATGCCAAAGAGATATCTGCACTGCCAAGGTTATTACAGCACGATTCATGATATCCAACATATGGAATCAGCCTATGTGTCCCTCAGCTGATGAAAGGATAAAGATTTGCATATGTCGACCCATCCTGTATCTCTGGGATGAAGTCCACTTGCTTGTGATAGATTATTTTTTTGGTGAGCATCTGAATTCAGTTTGCTAGGATTTTATTGAGAATTTTTGCATCTATATTCATGAGGGATATTGGTCTGCAGTTTGTCTTTTCTGTTCAGACCTTCCTGGCATTGGTGTCAGGGTGATGTTGGCTTTGTAAAATGTGCTGGGGAGAATTCCTTCCTTCTTGATGTTGTGGAATAATTTCTGAAGGATAGGTACTGGTGTTCTTTGTAGGTCTGGTAAACTTCGGGTGTGAAACCATCTGGCCTGAGACATTTATTTTTGGAAGATTTTTTATTGCTGCCTCAATTTTGGTATCTGATATTGGTCTGTTCAGGAAATCTATTTCTTCCTAATTGAGCCTAAGGAGGCTGTCTGTTTATAGGAATTTGTCTATTTCCTCCATGTTTTCAAGTTTATGGCACAGAGACTTTTATAGTATTCAGAGATGATATTTTGTATTTCCATGGTATCAGTTGTAGTCTCTCCTTTTTATATTCCTGATTGAGCTTATTAGAGTCTTTTCTTTTAGACTTTATACCTTTCACAATAGCAACAAAGTAAATAGAATAGCTAGAAATATATAGAACCAAGGAGGTGAAAGGCCTCTAAAGGAAGAACTAGAAAAAACTGAAGAATAAATTAGCACAGAACAAAAACAGGTGGGAAACCATGCTCATGGATTGACAGACTCAATATTGTTAAAATGTCTATACTACCCAAAGTGATTTACAGAGTCAATGCAATCCCTATTAAAAAGCCAACATCATTTTTCACAGATCGAGAAAAAATAATTCTATGCTTCATATGAAACCAGAGAAGACCCCTTATAGCTAAAGCAACCTTAGGCAAAAAGAACAAATTGGGAGGCATCAATTTGACAGACTTAAAGCTAGATTATACTATTAAATACAAGGCTATAGTAACTAAACAGCATGGTACTGACACAAGAACAGTGACATAGACCAATGGAACAGGACTGAGAACCCAGATATAAAACCATCCTCATATAGCCAACTGATTGTTGACAAAGCAGAAAAAAACATATACTGGGGAAAAGAATTCCTATTTAGTAAGTGGTGTTGGGAAAATTGGATAGTCACATGTAGAAAACTGAAACAGGATTGCACCTCCCATTGCACACAGAAATCAGTTCACAATGGATAACAGACTTAAACCTAAGGCATGAAACCATAAAAATTCCAAATGAAAATGTTGGAAAACCTCACGTAGACAACAGCCGAGGCACAGAATTTATGAAGAAGAACCTAAAAGCAAAACGGCAACAAGAAAAATAAATTAATGGGATCTGACCAAATTAAAAACCTTCATGCAAATTAAAAACCTGAGGAAACTATTATTATAGCAAATAGACAACCTACAGAACGGGGGAAAATATTCGCATGCTACACATCCGATAAAGGACTTATAACTAGAATCTATACAGAACTCAGGAAAATCAGCTATAAAAAAACAAAGGACCCCATTAAAAAGTAGGCAAAATACATAACTGATCAACACATACGTGCACATATAAGAATAACATTTATTGGTTGTTGGCCAGGGGGGAGGGGGAGGAGAGAGGAGGGGACGGGTATATGCATACACAAAGAGTGCAATGTGCACCAAGGGATGGACACACTTGAAACTCGGACTTGGGGGGGGGAGAAAGGGCAACATATGTAACCTAAACATCTGTACCACCATAATATGCTGAAATGAAAAAAAAAATCATTGCTGAGGCATGAAATGAAAAAAAAAAAGTAGGCAAAATACACAAACAGAAACTTTTCAAAAGAATACAGACTGATGGTCAACAAGCATGAAAAATGCTCAATATCTCTAATCATCAGGGAAATACAAATAAAAACCACAATGAGATATCACTTAACTCCAGCAAGAATGGCTTTCATCAAAAAGACCCAAAACAGCAAATGTTGGCATAGATACAGAGAGATAGGGACTGCAAATTAGTGCAACCTCTTTCCATAGAGATACCCTAAAGAACTAAAAATAGAACTACCATTTGATCCAGCAATCCCACTACTAGGCATCTACCTAAAGGAAAAAAGAAGTCATTTTATAATAAAGACATCTGAACTCAAATGTTTATAGCAGCACAATTCACAGTTGCAAAGACGTGCAAACAACCCAAGTGCCCATCAATACACGAAAGGATTAATAAAATGTGGTATATATATACCATGGAGTACTACTCAGCCATAAAAAATGGTGAACGACCTCTTGTATTATCCTGGATGGAGCTGGAGCCCATTCTTCTAAGTGAAGTATCACAAGAATGAAAACACAAACATCAGATGTAGTCACCATTAAATTGGCACTGAATGTGCAGATATGGAAGTAACATTCATTGGGTGTCAGGCAGGTGGGGGGGGGAGAAGGAGATAGGTAAACTCACATGTAATGGGTGCGGTGCATGCTGTCTGGGGGATGGGCACCCCTGCAGCTCTGATTCAGGCAGTGCAAAGGCAATTTATGTAATCAAAGTGTTTGTACACTCATAATATTCTGAAATAACAACAACAAAAAAGAAAATGAATTAGTATATGTACTAAAGATTTGGCTGTAACATCTTTTAGACCTCAAAATCCAATTAGTGAGTGTTGTAGTGAGTGTTGTATCATAAATCCTATCATCATATATTGCTCAAGTGTTAGAAAGGTGAACTTATGGGAACAGAAATGATTATCAGTTAAAAACTATAAGCACATATGGCTTTATGTATTGTATAGGTCAACTGTCACACACACCAATGATTTAAGCATATAAGAAACACATACTTTTCAAAAATTATGATGACAATATTATAAAAGCAAATTATATACTGATTTAAAAGGGGCTAATGTGATATGTGAAATTAGAATGTATATAACTTGGAAGAAATGACGTAGATAATTTCCAAACTACAATGAAATTTAATTTTGAAGCTGAGTATATAAAAATGATTGTTGCTGCCTCTATCACAAATTTTGCATTTTCTGAGAAAGCAAAGTCAAAATTGAAATAGATCGTATTTAACATTGGAATGCTAGCCTATGTGCTGATTTATTATGGGATTCAAAATAAGAAATGTGCTTATTTTTTGAAATTTCTGTTCCTTGTTACCATTATATTCTTAAAACGCAAAAGCAGTAAGAGAAAATGGAACCATTAACTTATGAACTTCTTGGTTTGATAAAAACATTCAGTGCATTTTAAAATTATAATTAAATTCTATTGAAATGGATGAGATCAATCTATTTTGAGATAGGGATAATAGCAGGAAATGTAGGCTATTCTCTTGGTACCATGTATGCTTGTGCCTTGTTTTTAACCTTTGGAAAGATTCAGTAATGCATAAATCATAACAACATTTTAAAGGTTAAAGTAAAAATCTTCAAACGTTAAAGGGATTGGATGGTATCAAATTGCTTTACGGTCTTGAAAGCTTTGGAATTACAACAAAATAGATCTTATGGGTAAATCACTTAAACCAAATATAATTGAGAATTTCTATAAAATAGATGGGACTAAAAATAATATACTTTTACATTTTAATTGGAATCACTTTCTTTAACAAAATGTACTGATCTCAATATTGGAAAATATCTGAATTATACGCTATTTACATTCATTAGGGTAGTCTATCTTTAGATTGTTCTCAAATTTAACCTAACCACATGCTACCACATCACATGCTACCTTCTCATTTTACCATATTATGAAGGTTTCAATAAAGATGGTCTGTTTAGAGTTTTGTGGGGTTCTAATGGACAGTATTGGTATGGCTTAACCTTTTTAAGGAAGATCCAACAAAGTATGATTTTAAAGAATTAATCATAACCAAAGTCAAAAGTTTAAAAAAGAATCATAAGACATTAAATGAATACCAATATCATTGATTTTTCTGAAAAACTCCAAATATAATATTTAGGTTATTAAGTATGAAATGTTTGATTTCTTTAAGTACTAAGACAGACAGTTGATATCTGTGACATTTCACTTTGACACTTCTTGTTATATATTTATTGTGAAGGTATAGCCTCAATCTTTCAAAAACACATTTTGACCTGTGATTATCTTTCAAAATTTTAGAGCGATTTTTTTGAAACCATGGATAAATCAAAAATTTGTGTTATTTTCGAATATGAGTCCTGTTGTGAAACCAATGTAGAGCAGACAGAGCAAAATATCAATGAGGTGTTTGGGAAGGATGTGGCTAAATGAACACATAGTACATCCATGGGTTGAGAAGTTCCATTATGGTGATTTTATCTTGAAAATGAGCCAATGGGCAACATGAAACCAATGTGGATAATGATGAGCTGAAAGCTGTAGTGGAAGCAAATACATGTCAGCCTATGCGGGAATTAGCAGCAAGGTTTGACGTTACTATGCCACGATACTGGACCATTCAAAACACATTGCCAAGGTAAAAAAGTTGTATACATGGGTTCTGCATGAATTAAATGAGCATCAGAAGCAAAAGCATCTCGAAGCTTGCCTTTCTTTCCTGTCACGACATAAAGGTGAACCATTTCTACACCGTATTGCTGTGAGTGATTAAAAATGGATCCTTTTGGACAATAGGAAGCATTTGGCACAATGGCTGGATAAAGATGAAATGTGGAAACACAGTCCTAAACCAAATATTCATCAAAAAAAGCTAATTGTATCTGTTTAGTGGTCCAGTGCTGATATTATCCACTACAGCTTCATGAAATCTGGTCAATCGATTACAGATGATGTCTGCTTCAATCAGTTGGATTAAATGATGAGGATGCTTGTGATTAAGCAGCCACGACTGGTCAAAAGAGACAGGCCAATCTTGCAAGGCAATGCTCGATCATATGTACCACAGACAATGCTGCTCAAACTACAGCAGCTGGACTTGGAAGCTCTCTGTCATCCACCATATTCACCAGACCTTGACCAACTGACTACCACTTCTTCCAGGCTTTGGACTACTTTTTGCAAGAAAAAAATATTCAAATCTCAACAAGTTGTGGAAAATGCCTTTGGCGATTTCATTGCCACTTGTTCTCCAGGCTTCTTCATTGCTAGCATAAGCGAGCTACTGTTAATATGGCAAAACTGTGTCGATAGTTTAGGTGTATACTTTTATTAGTTGCACTGCTTCTTGTTTAAGATATAATAAACTACACTTTTGATTCAAAATCAGACATTTCATATTTAATGACCTAATTAAAACATAAAGATTTGGGAATCTAAGTAAATGTGATGATGAAATTGTTTTACATATATAGTAAAATGATGCTTTTTTGTTTTTGTTTTTGTTTTTTTTCATTGCCAGAAGTAAAATTTCTTTGGAGATATGTATTCAAATTTTTTAATGCCATCTATTTAGTAGGTTTTCTTATTGTGCTAAATTTGAATTTATAAATATATTAGGAAATACTTATTTTTTCTTAAAATTCTCTTTCAGATTGTTATGCTCTCCTGTTCAGTGGACATTACCTCTTCACCAAGAGCAAAAATACAAGACAAAAACAGAAACATATACATAGATGGATAAATAATGCTTAAATACAGGATACATAATGCTATATAAATATGCATAATTATACATCTATACAAAACAGCAACAATATTAAGAAATGATAAATGGAATCAAACTGCCAATATTGGGATACTGGCTCCCATACTTTTTAGAGATAAGTGAGGCCTGGGGCAAGTTAGTTAACCTACCTGCTTCAATCTGCTCACATATTAAATGGATGAAGAAGAAGTGTCTGCTTCTTGTTATTGTTGTCAAGATTAAAAATATTAATATATGAGGCAATAAATAAGAATGTAATAAATAATAGCTGTTATATAAATAGGTATTACTGTATATATAACTAGAAGCAGAGCTTTACACATGACCTTCAATTCAATTAATCCAAGAAAAAGCTTTATAGAATGCCTTGTTTCTTATCTGAAGATATTTTAAAATTCAGAAAAGAGAATGAGTGAATGTATGTTACACTATATAATAACTCATTTGTTACTAAGGCCTTTGCTACATATTCCTTAAATGCTAATCCTTCTAGAGTATTTACAGTACTGATTACAAGGAATTGGCTAATAATTCAGTTTCAGACCTCAGTTGTAATAAATTGTTATTTCTGAAAATTGGCCTTTTGCCTTTTATTGTCAATCAACTGTATGTTTAAAGGGATCATTCCAATTGGAAACTTCATTCTCTAAACTCCATCATCTCTGAATGAAGGAAACTGTCACTAACTGTGAGATACTTGGGGACAAGTGTAATGTGTGAATTATCACCATTTTACAGAGTGCCTGGCACACAAAAGATTGTCAGTAAATGTTTGCTAAATGAATTAATTAATAGTTAATTAAGGCATTCAATGCATAGGGGATTACTAGAATTCTCAAAATAAATAATAAATGAAAGAATACTGGGCAAGCTTTTGAAAAAGAGTTGGACCTCTGTCATGTACCATTATTCTATAATACCATAAGTGAATTCTGCTTGACCATCTACATTAATTGATCCAAATATTTTGTTATACTTCTTCTCAAAAATTGAATGACATAATTAGGGTAGAGATTTTACCCCTTTTGACATTACTTCTTCATAGGTAACTTTTTGTAGACTCCTATGACCTTAGTAAGGACAATGTCACACGTAAGTTTCTGATTAAAATAGCTCTAGAATATAATTACTCTAATAAAATATAATATAATCAGTAGTCTGCAGGGTGCTTTGTTTATGTGTGTGTGTACATATGGATGGTAAGGCGGATCAGAAGAGTTAGATCTTTGACTATACAAGTTTATGAAGCAGTATATTTTAATAAGTTACAATATTATTGCTGCCAGGAACTTCTTAAAAGTATTGATTACTAATATGCAATATTAATGTTCACAATTTGACTAAGAGTATGACATTATATTACATTATTATCACCCAAGAATGCATTTATTGTGAATCTATTTATTTATTTTCCAAGCATATCAAGGTGTTTCTGGTCTTGACGCTTCTTGATGTTTCCCAGGAATCAGTAAATTTGATAAGTCGTTGAAACCTAAGGAAAGTAAATAAAACTAGAATTTTCTTGTGAATATTAATTTTGGGGCACATATTTGATTTTCTTGTATATAAATATTACTTAACTGGTCATATTGAAAGCAAGACACATAATTTCTCTAAAAGCAGCTAACTATGTAAATAATTCCACATGTTTGCTTTAGAGATTTTGCTTTGATTTAATAAGACCTTAGTGTTGCTTTATAGGTAGCCACAAATATTTTCACCCTTGTCCTGGGAATTTTAACAGAGCGGAAAAAGAAAACCATGTAAACTGGAATCAATAACCATAGTCGCTCCTCTGGAACACATTCTTATATACTACAGTTTCTTTCGTTTCATTAATCAAACGTAGACAACTCTTCCTCCCAAAATCACAGGGGCACCATCAATCAAAAAGGGATGTTTGTTGAGCAGGCAAGTATCACAAACGACTACTTGCCTGAGAAAACTTTTTATACTATTGGGGACACAAAGGCTCACATTGCGTTTTCTTCCAACACAGGGGTTAAAACACTAAGACTTTTGATATATCTACAAATAAGTGGAATTGTTTTATATCACAGAGTTTTAAACCTCATCGACTATTCGACTTGTGATTGTAGACTCATGCCTTGAGGTCCATCAAGATCGACACCAGGGACAAAAAGTAGAATACATTTTTTTTCAGTCACTTGTATTAATTTCCTTTCAATTTCTGTATTTCATGGCATTTCTAACCTCCAATAAAAGTACAATAATTTATTCCAATAAATTATTCGATTATGATTTTGTTAATACATATTTTGTACTCTCTTTGAAAATACTTTTGAGAAACTAACATTATTTCCGAGTACAAATATACACACTAGAGTTACACAATATAAATGAAGGAATGTCTAGTGACTTTCTTAACACTGGCTTCTTCTTTGATAAATGTGAAAGTTGTGACCTAGCGGTTACTTACTGCATCAAGTTTGCACTTCATTTCCTTTGATCCCATTGAGTCTTTTATACTCTCGATGTTTCCCTGAGGAAAATGTGTAAATCAAACCTTGTCAAGGTTGATTTTGCCACATAATGCCTATGTTGCTGAAATTTTATTATTTTTTCAGCCAACGAGACGTCACAGTAATGGACGATGTTTTGTTTGTTTTGTTTTGTCTTGGGTGAAGAGTTTTACTAATTTTGTGATGTTTTGTTTCTCTGGGACTTTTAATTTCTACCGCTTGCTTCTTTCTTTCATTTTACCACTGAGCCTCCAGGAGAAATACCCTCTTCCAAGAAAGCGCCTTTCTCCATGAAGCATTTGCCTTCCAAGTTGACCTCAGGGGTCCCACTCACTTTGAACCTTTTTCCTTTGGATTGTTTAGCAGGCACAGATCTGATCCATCAAATTTCAGACTAGTTCTTGGTATTTGACACACAGAATAAGACTTTCTCTTTATGAAGGTGATAATATCTGTGTTTTGCTTTGGCTAAGATTCCACTGCCCTATCCTGTTTTCTGCAGTCTCTTTCTGACTACTTGCTGTGGTATGACTCTGGACCTAGCTCTGCTGATTTCAGGATTTTTCTTCTCCTTTTTTTTTTTTTTTTTAAGTTTTCAGCCTTTGCACTATATTTATTATTTAAGCTCAATGTTTCTCCCTCTTTTCCCCCACCCATCTGGTGTTTTCTGAGACCTCTAGCTTCAGGGATTACTCTCTTGCCTAGATCTCAATTTAAGTCCCTTTTATCATCTCTCTCTCTCTTTTTTTTTCAACACATAATATTGCATATTTATTCAGAGCATTTCAACTGTGATTATATTTATATGTTCAGAGTCTTAGAACATCTAATATTGTTATTTGGGTTTTTTATTTTAATTTTATTTAGGTTTTCTAACTTTAATTTTTTATTTCAGAATATTACAGGGGTACAAATGTTTTGGTTACATGGATTGCTTTTGTACTGTTTGAGTCAAAGTTATAAGTGTGCCCATCACCCAGATAGTGTACATTGTTCCTGTTAGGTATGATTTCACCCATCTCTCCTCCTCCCACCACTTGCATGATTTCCATTGAGTTTTACTTTCATCTGTGCACATTACGTGCACATGTGCTGATGATTTCAAGCTGCTTCTGCACTTATATATATGTTAACATTCTTCACTCATGTAAATTGAAGTTTAATGTTTTCTATCTCCAAATTATGCTCTGGACATAATTATTTTCATTCCTTACTGATATATATGGTTTTGGGAAGATTTAGGCAGTCCATATTATCTCATGGGGAACTAGAATTTTAAAACAATATATTAAATCAAGATCTTTAGACCCAGGTAATATAGCTAAGTGAATCAACTTCATAAATCATCTACCCCTTATTTTATAACTACCATCTACTTTGCCACCATAATGAGTATGAAGCTAAAGAATTGCTATATTGACTCAGAATCTCTTGAAACTTGTCTCCCATGTGGAAATGAGCTTATTTGTCATGTTTGTTGTGTTGGATATGACTCCAACTTTCTAGTCAGTGGTTCTAAAATTTGATGATACATTAAAATCAACTCAAATGATATTTAAAGGTACAGTTTCCAAGATCATACTCCTAGACGTCATAACTCCCTTCATCTGAAGGGGAGAATAGAATTTACAAATTTAATAACAACTACCAGCTCTTTTTGATGTAAATGTCTTGTGAACCATTCTTTGAGAATTGAAAAAAATGGGCCATTTTTATATTTTTATTATTTATGGTATGAGGCAAACATATTTCTGGGAAACAATAGTATTCCAGTCACTAGGAAGGAGCTTAGAGGTGGGAGTGTGCTAGGTACCTTGGAGACACAGTGATGAAGCCAATGGAAATGGAGTCAAGTGCATAAAAAAGAAGATATTAGAAGATGAGATCGGAAAGGTATCAAAGTTAGAGAAAGCTATATAGGACTTTGTAGGCCATGCAAATTATTTTATTCAAATTAACACAGAAAACCATTGGGAAGTGTGGAACTTAAAGTTGATATGGTATGACTGAGAATATCAGTTTTATGTTTTATGGAGAAGAGACTCATGGAATTAGGGTAGAAGGTAGGTGAATGTTAGAATGCTATTCCATTAAACATAATGAACTGTCGTAGTAGAATTGACAAGGATGGTAGCAATACTGGTGGTGAGAAGTGATTGAACTCTGGATATATTTTGAAAATGTAAGAATTTTTTTTATGAATTAGATATATGTTGTGATGGTAAAAGAGGAGTTGAGAAATAATCTTAGGTATTTTGACTGGGCAATTAAAAATATGGTTCTACCCTTTACTTATATATGTAAAATCTGCAATGAATCATATCTGGGTAGTGATGGTTAAGAGTTTCATTTTGGATGTATTCCCCTGAAAATGTTTACAAGACATTCAAATGGAGATGGCATATGAACAGTTGGATATACGAGTATAAATGTGAAGTTGTAGAAATGGGTCAGTGTTGAAGATATAAATTTGGGACTAAGATAATATGTAATATATAAAGCAATATCTTTGCATAAAGATACCTAGGAGGACCAATTTATAGACCAGAAGACTGAAGACCAATAGCTATAACATTTCCAGATTAAGAACATGTTAGAATAACTCAGCCAAAGAGACTGAGAAAATATGAACAGAACCAATAAAAAATTGTATACAGCTGAAATAAGGATGTTATGTTTATCAACTACATCAAATTTTCTTTAAATAGCAACTAAAATGAGAACCGTGATTTGACCAGTGGATTTGACAGCATGGAGATTATTGATAACATTGAGAAGATCTAAATGAAAGGGCTTCAAGAGTGAATGCCAAGAAGAAAATAAATTGAGAGAGTAAACTAGAGATATAATGATTGTAATTAGTTAACTCAAATATTTTAAATCCTATAGAAGCATATCAATTAGAACACAAAGTTAAAATGAGTACATTGAAAAGGGATATTATTTGCTTGTTTGTTTGAAGTGATTGTTAAAGAAGCAAGTGTTTTTTTTTTAATCTAGGAGAAGATAAGTGAAATTGTAAATAATGATGAGATATAATAACAGAACTAAGATTCTCTATCTCTGCATGTATTGACTTCTTTATTAGTCAGTCAAATGTGAGCAAATCATTTGTGTTTTAAATAAGGATCAAGCATGCCTCTCACAAGATAAATTTTTGATAAGTAACTTAAAAATAGCTTATGAATTGTAGATTTTTATTGCTATATGCTCCCTCTCTTTTTATGTATTTTAATCTTTGAAGACAAAGAAGAAAAACAAATCCTTTCATCACAGGAGCATTGCCAAATTGACAATGACAACATCCTTATATTATTGTACCCTTCTCAAAAAGCGATTTTTATGGCCTTGCAAATGTACTGAACCTTTTAAATTTCCTGGAAAATATCAGAGCTTTTCAAAATTCCCTATTGTTGTCTAATTCTTCAGAATTTTCTTTTAAATTCCTGGCCAAACTGCTGCAACTGAAATCACAGCTGTTGGCAAATGAGATGTTGCCAGCAGATTTGTTTTGTTTTAGTAATTCCCTGGAAGTTGGCCATCCCCTATCCTGCTTATCTGAGGACTGTGACAAATCAAATAGAACCAAACCCTGAGAATAGAGATTTTCTAGGAACCCTCAAGTTCAGATAAAATATTGACTATGTGTGGGGATGACGCTTTTTTTTTTTAATTTTTTTTAAATTTTTTTTTATCTCGGCATATTATGGGGGTACAGACGTCTAGGTTATGTATGTTGCCCTTGCCTCCCCACTCCCCCCCAAGTCCGAGTTTCAAGTGTGCCCATCCCTCGGATGGTGCTCATTGCACTCTTTGTGTATGCAAATACCCGTCCCCTCCCCCCTGCCCCCTCCCCCTGCCCAACATCCAATAGATGTTATTCTTATATGTACACTTATGTGTTGATCAGTTAATACTAATTTGATGTACTCACCATCAAATTGGGATGATGCTTTTAAGGGACCTCCAAAAGAGGTCAGTCCCCTTTAACTGCAAGGGTGATGTTTTTCTCAGCTATCACACCACTAAGTTGGGATAAGGGATAGGTAGAAATAGGCTCAGGTTACAATATTAAGACTCCATTATTTTATTAAGATTAAGTAGCTTCTCTTGTATAAATGACCTTTAATTCCTTCTGTGGGGTTGCTTAATTTCCAGAGTCCCGAAAATTTAATTTTAGTTATTTTGTGTATATTTTTGTTGGTTTTGAGAGAGAGCAAGTGTATCAATGTACTTCTCTGGCAATTCTGAGAGCCAATTTCAGTTCTGCTTCTTTCATGCCACAGACCACATCAGCCAACTTCTGGCCTCCTTTTATTAAGCTGCTCTATATCCCAGCAGGCTATAGGTGACTCAGGCCAGGCTTTCATTTGGTACCCGTGAAATCCCTCTTAGTCGAAGTCAGGAGAATCATCAGGATGGCAGGTCAACAAGTTTTCTTAGGGGAAATTTCCTTCAGTCTTTTTAGTCTCATCTTTTTTATAACAGTGTTGGTCAAGATGAATAAATTATCCTGTGTTAATACATTAAAAGTTAACGTAAAAAAGATTTTTTTTTTCACTTACACTTTTAGTTCATTTGAGGTTGATGTTGGTGTGCCCTGTTCCACATAGACATTCAAGTACCCAGGATAAGAAAGTCTCCTCCAGCATGTAGCTGTACTACTTGGAAGTTGTGGTTTCCTCGTGTGGTAGGTAAAGAAGGTGAAGAAGGTCATGGAGATCTTGTCATGGATCAACCTGGAAATTACGCCAATTTCTCTCACAGAAAATATGTCAGAATTAGACACATGGCTTTGTTTATGCTGCAAATATTGTTTTATTTTTTCCTTTTTTATGTCTGGGAAAAGAAGAGAAACTACTGCAGTCTACTTCACTACTCTTAAGCCGGCTAGTATATAAATGTTGCAAAATCAGATTTAATTCATTTCCTCTTAGAGTCCTCTGTGGGTAGTCCAAGTACTTTACTTTTGAATTGGGGCATACTTACTATCTATATTTTATCATTAGCCTACTGGTGCCTCAGCTGGAACTGAAAAAAAAAAATTCTCTTTTACTTTCCTACTACATGAAGTAGAATAGTTTATAGTTACAATATTTTCTTAGATACTTTTTCAAAAATTGTCTCCACAGTAGCCAGTAAGATTTAGCTCTCTACACATTCCTGGTCCAACAATGAAAGCACCGTTTTTATTTTTTTATCTTTTTCTTCCAACTGGCTCAAAGAACAGGAAGTTACACTGATGCAATCTGACAATCTGTCTGGCAACATCCACCTAAACAAGAAATGGTTTTCAGACACTATTAGCACCAACTTTTGTATTGCTTTTCTGAAATTAATGTCTAACCTTAGATCACCTAGTCTGTCCAACATAGAGAATTTAATTTAGAAAGACTTTCTTGACTGAACAATTTTGGTTGGTCACTTTACACATGCGGGCCTCATCATCCATCATTCAATGATCCAATAAACAGAGTGGTCTTGCATTTCTGTTATATACTAAGGACAGAGTTATGATCTGAGACTACATAGACAGCATTCTAAAACACTTCCATAAGGCTAAATGAAATCTCCTACACTTCCTAAATCAATGCTCATCATATCTTAGCAAAGGAAAAAAGACAATATAGTATAGTATTATAGAAAGAACACAGAATTTTCAATTAGAGAAAATTGAGTTTGAATCCAACATCTGTAATTTCTTACCTATATTCAAATAAGTAAAATGTATAGCCCCCATATTTCTAAAATAGGAATTAAAATAGTTAAATCACAGGGTCATGTGAAGATTTACTATTGTGACACACATATAGTGCCAAGAACAAAGCAGGTACTTGGTAAATATTTGCCCTTATAAAGAAAAATATCATTCTTAATTATTATTTCAAGATATTACAGGGGCATAAATGTTTTTGTTTGCATTGATTGCTTTTATTATACTTGAGTCAGGCTTATAAGGGTGCCCATCACACAGATAGTGTTCAATGTACCCATTAAGTAGGTTTTCGCACGTCCCCTCCTCCGCCATCACTTCTGCTTGATTTCCACTGAGTTTTACTTCCCTCTGTGCATATGTATGTTCATTGGTTAGTTCCAGTTTATTAGTGAGTACATGTGGGCTTTGCATTTCCATTCTCTAGATACTTCACTTACAATAATGGTCTCCAGTTTCATCCAAACACTTGCAAAATGCTTTAATTCATCCTTCTTTATGGCTGTGCAATATTCCATTGTACACATATACAACATTTTGTTAATCCACTCATAAATTGATGGGCATCTGGGTTGATTCTACATCTTTGCAATTGTGAATTGTGCTACAATAAACATTCAAATGCAGGTGTCTTTTTGATTAAAGGACTTCTCTTCCACTGGAAAAATACCCAGTAGGGGGATTACTGGATCAAATAGTAGGGTTACATTTATGTCTTTGAGGAATCTCCATACTTTTTTCCATAGACGTTGTACTAATTTGAAGTCCCACCAACAGTATACAAGCATTCTTTTCATTCTGCATCCACACCACCATCTACTGTTTTTGGACTTTTTTAATAAAAGCCATTCTGACTGAGGTAAGGTAATAGCTCATTGTGGTTTTAATTTGCATTTCCTTGATGATTAGTGATGTTGAGTATTTTTTCATATGTTTCTTGGCCATTAATCTACCTTCTCCTGAAAGAAGGTAGAAAAATATCAATAGCTTTTTTCCCCTGCTTTTCAATGGAGTGTTTTCTTTTCTTGCTAATTTTCTGGAATTCTTTGTAGAGATTCTGGTTATAAGTCCTTTATCTGATGTATAGCTTGCAAATATTTTCTCCTATTCTGTAGATTGTCTGTTTGCTCTGTTGATTATTTTTTTAGCTGTGCAGAAGCATTTTAATTTAATCAAATCCTGTTTATTTATTTTTGTTGTTGCTGTGATCGTCATTGGGGTCTTTTTCATAAATTCTTTGCCTAGAGTAATATCTAGAAGAGTTCTTCCTATATTTTTCTCTAGAAGTCTTATAGCTTCATGTCTTACATTTAAGTCTTTTATCCATCTTGCATTAATTTTTGTGAGTGGTGAGGAATATAGATACAGTTTCATTCTTCTGCATGTTGCTATCCAATTTTCCCAACACTATTTATTTAATAGAGATTTTTTTCCCCAATATATATTGTTGTCTGCTTTGTCAAAGATCAGTAGGCTGTACATGGATGGTTTTATATCTGGATTATCTGTTCTGTTGCATTAGTCTATGTCTCTATTTTTGTGCCAATACTGTGTTGTTCTGGTTGCTATAGCCTTGTAGTATAGTTTGAACTCTGGTAATGTGATGCCTCCAGACTTTTTCTTTTTCCGTAACGTTGCTTCAGCTCTTCAGGCTCTTTTAGGGTTCCAAAGGAAGTGGAGAATTATATATATATATATATATATATATATATATATATATATATATATATCTTTGAAATATGCTGTCGGTATTTTGATGGGGTTACACTGAATCTGTAAAGGACACTGAGTAGTATGTACATTTCAACAATGTTGATTCTAACGGTCCATGATCGTGACATGTTTTTCCATTTGTTTTTGTTCTCTGTGATTTCTTTTGTTTTTATTTTAACATTTTATTTTATTTTTTTATTTCAGCCTATTTTGGGGGTACAAATGTTTAGGTTACGTATATTGCCCTTGTCCCCCACCCCAAGTCAGAGCTTCAAGCGTGTCCGTCCCCCAGACGGTGTGCATCACACTCATTATGTATGTATATACCCATCCCCTCCTCCCCCCTCACATCTGCCTGACATCTGATGAATGTTATTCCTATATGTGCACTTAAGTGTTGATCAGTTAAAACCAATTTAATGGTGAGTACATGTGATGCTTATTGTCCTCTGTGATTCTTTCCTCAGTGTTTCATAGTTCTCTTTGAAGAGATCTTTCACCTCCTTGGTTAAGTATATTCCTAGATATTTTATTTTCTTTGTAGCTATTGTAAATGGTACTGAGTCTTTGATTTGACTCTCAGATTAACTGTTATCTGTGTATAGAAATGCTACAGATTTGTGTACATTGATTTTATACCCTGAGACTTTGCTGAATTTATTTATCATTCCAAGAGTCCCTTGTTGGAATCATTGGGGTTTTCTAGATGTAGTATCATATCATCATCAAAAAGTGATACTTTGACCTCTTCTTTTCTGATTTGGATACCTTTAATTTCTTTCTCTTGCATGATTGCTTTGTCTAGGACCTCCAGCATTATGTTCAATAGTAGTGGTAACAGTAGGCACCCTTGTCTTGTTCCAGTTCTTAAGGGGAATGTTTTCAACTTTTTCCCATTTTGAAGAAAGGAGATAGACAAATGTCAATGTTGGATAGGCAAATGGCCAAGAAACATATGAAAAAAAGCTCAACATCACTAATCATCAGGGAAATTCAAATTAAAATCACAATGAGAGATCACCTTACCCAAGTTAGAATGGGCTTTTATTAAAAAGTCCAAAAATAATAGATTCTGGCATGGATGCAGAGAAAAAGGAATGCTTATACACTGCTGCTGGCCTGGCAAATTAGCACAACTTCTATGGAAAACAGTATGGAAAGTCCTCAAATAAATAAAAGTAGACCTACCATTTGATACAGCAATTCCATTGCTGGGTATCTACCTAAAGGAAAAATATTCATTTTATCAAAAAGACACCTGCACTCAAATGTTTATTTCAACACAATTCACAACTGCAAAGATGTGGAAGCAACCCAAGTTTCCATCAATTCATGAGTGGATTAATGAAATGTGGTGTGTGTGTGTATATATATATATATATATATATACACACACACACAATGGAATATTACTCATAAAAAGGATAAAATAATGCCTATTGCAAAAATTTTGATGTAACTGAGACCATTCTCCTAAGTGAACTATCTCAAGATTGGAAAAACAAACACTATATGTATTCTTTATTAAGTTTGAACTACCCAATGAGCACACAATGCCCAGTGGGGAATAAAACTCAGTGGAATCAAGCAGGGGTGAGGGGGAAGGAGGGGAGAGGACTAAAACCTACCTAACAGGTACAATGATCACTATTTGGGTGATGGGCGTACCTGTAGCCATGACTCAAGCCTTACAAAAGTGATTCATGTAATCAAAAACATTTGCATCCCCTTAATATTTTAAATAAAAAGTTATAATGTCCATGTGTTACTTTCAAAATTTTGGTTTAAAATGTAGACCAGTTCAATCTAAATGTGTCACCTTAGCAGTGCCTCAAAGCCAGAGTTAAAAGATATGTGTTGCAAGTGATGTACATGAATGTGCACATAAAATGACTTACATTGGATAAACAATATTCTTTACTCAAGTGTAAAGTTAATTTTTCAATGCAGGACTGCACAGAATCTTCAATATGTTTATGTATATAATAATTCATTAAGAGGAGATTTAGTACCCTGTGCTTCCTAAAGATTGTTTGACTACAAAACCTGTTTTATCCATGGATTAAACTTTATTGAGCACAACAATAAATATGCTGAGCCTGGATATTATACAGCCCCGGACATAAACCTCTCCAGTGAATCTAATCTAATCAATTGTATTATTATCTAAGGTTGATGAAAAAGGAGTCAAAAGCCTTCTACGATATTGAGAAGCATATTCTGTTTTACTGTATAAAAATCAAGTGTAACTGAATATAGATAACTATATTTATTGATTTAGTGTCTATCAGTACTATTATTTCCAATTTATCAATAACGCAACTCAAGTTACTTTCATTGTTGACCGCTTAAGAAACTGAATGTAATTGTTTCTGTGCAATGTGCCTTTAATAGTTAATACTTAGCTACAGAAATATATTTGAATGATAGTAAGAATGAATCACCATAATGAATCATGTGGTTTTAAGGAAATGATCCAGACACTAAACACATTTCTTTTGTAGTAATTGATTTTCTTTGGATTTGGAAACTCAATGATTTACAGTTATCTATCAATCATTATACAAATGTTAACAGGAAACCTAATCTAACTAATTTAAATGGCTTATCTTTGCAAAGGCTGTTAAATTCAATAAGGTATCAGTATAGTGGTGCTAGTGCAATACTCAAACTAATTAAGTCTGAAAATCATCTTAAAGTTTGCATCATATGGGTTTAAATACCTAGGAACTTACATATATACCATGGTCGTAATAGTCAATTAAATTAGACGGTATTTCATCAATGTGGGAAAGTCAAAGTAGTAGCAAATAAAATAATTTGAAGGGAAGATTACAGAATTGTTGTAATACAATGACAGAAAAATTATTCACTATGTAGCATGCAATGCATTTTTTATAATTTTCATTGTATTATCATCATTACTTTTGAGAAATACTTCAAATTTTAAAATTGGACTGGTAGTAATAATAAAATTATAGGAACAATCATTTTACAATAGAAGAAAATATTGAGAAAATTAATCAAAATATATCAGTTAATTTTTTAGTGTTAAGAAATGGCAAATGACTAAAATTAAATGGGAAATACATATTTGAGGAGAGAAAGATATATTATATGAATGTCAGAGAAAATGATAGGTTTCTACTAATACTGATATAATTTTATTTCACATTAAACTTCTACAATAAATACTTTTTCTAGAACATAAAGTAAATATACTTTAACATGCCAATGAATGACAATATGGTACACCTGCGTGTTAATAAATCATACAGCAAATAGTCACTATTATTGTCAATTATTACTAAACCTCAGCCACCAGATATTTATAATTAGTGTTTACATTTATGAATATGATACTTTAAAAGACTGAACTATCAGTTAGGCAATTAAAAGTTTACAATTATTTAATGTCTCAAGATCTAACACTCAATGAAATAAAAGCCACTGATTCTAATATATTTATGACAATCATTTGTTATATATAACTAGAAAAAAACTTATAATGTACGACACTTCTAAAAAGTAACTAAGTTACTGTTCATTTGTTTATAGTTATATCCAGATTATCTTATAAATTTAGTTAATATTATGATCATGATTATTATTATTGAATTACAATTAAGTCTTGCTAAAACACCCTTGATTGAGAAGGCTCACTTAAAGCCATGATTTGTACTAGGTAAATATATTTGATAGTTCTACACCTGCACCCAAAAATAGGTTAGGAACACTAACTTTAAAACTCAATGTTAATATGACATGTCTTTAAGTGAAAGGCATCACAGTAGCAAAAATACAATGTTTATAAGCCTAACTGCTTTATAGTCTACCTCATAAAGTTAATCAAGGCATTTAATTAACTCTGTAACATGTAAAAATATGGAGATATGGAAGACTCTGGGAAGAATGCATTTTTCTTATATAAAAATAATGGCAATATGGATGCTTTTGGTGGTTCAAGTGTCTCCTTTTGCCTCTATTCTGCTCATCAGTCTAAAAGGTATTATATATGTCAGTGATCTAACACGTTTGCACTTTCCTATCCTGATATCTCTCACTCTGAAAGGTAGCTAGGAAAACTGGAGTAAACTCACTGAAACACAAAGAAAGGCATTGGGAAACTGCATCAACTAAAGTAAATAAAATAAAATTTTCATCTTATTTACCAATCTCTAGCTGTTTAATTTGCCTTGCCGTGTTGTACTTGCGAAGACCACCAGAATGTTGAGTGTTGAATGGAAAGATGGAAAGTGGATTTCTTACCTTGTTCTCGATTAGAGAAGGAAATTGCTCAACATTTTACCACTAAATCTGATATTGGCTGTAGGATTTTCAAAAATACATTATATCATATTTAGAATGAGTGTCAAATTTTGTAAAATGCTTTTCTACATCCCTACTGATATGGTTTGATTGCTATATTTTTGATGGTTAAATCAACCTTACATCTCTCAGTAATGATGTATCATTTTTTATATAACAACAAATTAATTTTTCTAATATTTTAAAATATTTTTGTGTCTATGTTCATAAGATATATTGTTCTGCAATATTCTTTTATAAAATGTCTTTGTGAGTTGTGATAGATTCAGAAAACAAAATGTGAAGTGTTTTTTCTTTATTTTTAATGAATTTGTGCAAAAATGTCCTATGTTTCCCTCAGATTTGATAAAATTCACCAGGTAAATAATTTGAGCCTGAATATTTGTTTTTTTTTTTGGAAGGACAGGGAACAGAACAGGCAGTATTGATAATGAATTCCATTTATTTCTATTTGATCAATGTCAATATTGGTAACTTTATTTTCAAGTCAAGAGATTTGAGTATTTCAAATTTGTTGAATTTTTTAGTGTACTTTTATTGATAATATTCCCTTGAAATAATAAGATAGTCTATAATATAGATCTCTAGTGATAACTCTTCTTTCAATCCTTTTATTCATAATTAGTATTTTCTCATTTCATTCCATGATCAGTGTTGTTATACATTTATCATCTTGCTGATCTTTTCAGAGAACCAAAATACAATTTGGTAATTGTACCTCTTTATTGACATATTTTATATTTTATTGGTTTCTCTATATATTTATTTTCACTCCTTCCACTAATTTTGTGTTTGCTTTTTACACTATTTTCTTACTCTAGATAATTCTTTTAATAGTTTCTGGGTTTTTATAAAGCATTGCTTTAGCTGCAACACAGTATATTTGACATATTGTATTTTTACTATCATTCCCTTGAAATCTTTTATAATATATCTTATAATTTCTTCTTTCTCACATAAGTTATTTCAGAAGGGGTTTTTAATTTCTAAATATTTGAAACTTTTCTAGATATCTTATTGTTACATGTTTTAAATGTAATTATGCTCAGATAATATACTTTGTAAGATGTCAATGTTTTGAAATGAATTGAGACATATTTTCTGGCCCATCTTACAATCTATTTTGTTGAACATTTAAAATGCCCTCGAAAACAATTTGCTACCTGTAGTTTTGGATGTTGTAGTCTATTTCAGTGAAACAAATTAAGGTAGCAGATTCCAGTGTTCATGTCTCTCTCTGTATTGATTTTATTTTATTTTATTTTATTTTTTATTTCAGTATATTATGGGGGTACAAATGTTTAGGTTGCATTTATTATCTTTGCCTCACCCGAGTCAGAGCTTCAAATGTGTCCATCCCCAAGATGGTGTACACTGTACCCATTAGGTGTGCACATACCCATCACCTCGTCCCCCTCCTATCTGCCTGACACCTGATGAATTGTTACTACTATATAAGTGTTGATCAGTTAATACCAATTTTATGGTGAGTACATGTGGTGCTTGTTTTTCCATTCTTGTGATACTTCACTTAGAAGAATGGGCTCCAGTTCTATCCGGGATAATACACGATGTGCTATATCACCATTGGTTTTTTGTGACAGAGTAGAACTCTATGGTATACATATACCACATTTTATTAATCCACTCATGTATTGATGGGCACTTGGGTTGTTTCCATGTCTTTGCAATTGTGAATTGTGCTGCTATAAACATTCTAGTGCAGATGTCTTTTTCATAGAACGGGTTTTGTTCTTTTGGGTAGATGCTCAGTAATGGGATTGCTGTATCAAATGGTTGCTCTACTTGTAGCTCTTTGAGGTATCTCCATATTGCTTTCCACAGAGGTTGTGCTAGTTTGCAGTCCCACCAGCAGTTGGACTGAGCCCTCCACCTGTGGGATGTGACAGTAACTACAAGTATCGTGTTGCATTTGCACTGGGTGGCAGGACACTACAGAATTGCTTGCTTGGTGCATGGGGAGAAACACTCACACATTTGGTCACAAAAGTCTTCTGTGTTGATTATTGTGGTGTGAGAGCATAGGAAAAACAGACTGTTTTTTCACCTCATAGTAGTGATAAGACTTTCCACTCTCATAGACACTTAACTTAATTTCTATCTTCTTAGCCACACATGGATTATCCCTGTAAGACATTTCATTCTTTGTTATTATAAATGTAATTCAGTGTGCATAGTATGGCCTAAATTTCGGCAAGCATCTCTTGTGTCATTCCTCTGTGCACCAAGGGGGGTTATGAAATTCTTTAATAGGAAAACCAGCTATAAATAAATCACATTGTCATTATGATTATTAAGTCATCTAAAGCCTAAGAGGTGAAGAATTCCTTTATGAAAATAAAATTCCAAAGAATTCATTGTACTATTTGCCACGATGATTAAAGGAAGTTGAAGACTCATAAAAGTTATTTTTTGTAACACTAAGAAAATGAAATTTTAGATCCCATTAGTTGGTTAAGTCTTGAAGAGACAGTCCTTAAAACTATTGTCACTTCATTAAGAAATGTGATCGAAACAAACAGTAAACCATCGATGTATTTGTATTTTAGATAACTTGTTGTGAGCTAGTTTTATTTCAATTGCAAACAAAGTTAAAATATTTGTTCTCTTAAAAATACATTGCCTATTGAATTTACAGACATTATATGTGAGAGTCTGAGTCTCTATGTGTCTGTAAAGTGAAAGTTTCCTTCAATTGAAGCAAATTTGAATCATTTAAAGAAACATTTCAGAATGCTTCCATAATCCAACAAAAATGAGGGAACAGTGTTAAAATTTCAATCTATTTTCTTAAAGTATATAAGTTCTGTATCATTTATTTTAAGGATGTAGAGTGTTATATTGCAATGAGCATAATATCCCAGACTACTGGTATGGCCTGTTGTTCTGATTGAGCCCCATGATTTTACCATGTTTTAATCTTTGTTTCTCACCATTTCTATCTCTTACCGTCTCTCTCTCTCTCTCTCTTTTTCTCTCGTCTCTCTCTCTCTCATCTATAACATCTAAGAGCTCTTTCTGTGGTAAACTTAGAAATTCTTGAGGCAAATCTATAAAAAAATATGCTTGTTCTTGCATTTATATGAAAAAGTTTTGTGAGAGTTTTATTCATAATTTTATATTTTGTGATGTTGGGTGACTTTACAGGAATATTATGGGTTAAAAATAATTTAAGTACTACACTGGGAAATGTGGAATTCAGAAAAGAGTGAGATAAAAATGAAATTCTTCTAAACTCTTTACCATCACCTCTGCCCCCTTTACCCCCCCCACCACCAATATACCTAGGTACACATGCAGACCTCAGACCTAAAAATCTCAGAGAAGCACGTGAGTGGGGTTTGGAAAGCCTTGTTAATACTCCTACCTTTTCATGGAGTATTGTATTCACATATTTATTTATGTATTGATTTTTGTAGAACCTGGTTGCCAACTATCATGGGAAAAATGAGAACAGAATGCTTCACAGCAATGCTAGTTGCGAACTTTGTGTTTCCAGACAGTAATGCTCTTTCTTTGGGAGGCTTGGATAATAGTACATAGTTGATTTCATGGAGTATAGAATACATACCACTCAGTGTTTGTTTAGATGCAGAGTATGATTTCAAGTTTATCTTCTTGAATAATTAGACGAATACTGGTGAAAAACAGGTAAGGTTAGGTTATTAGCCAAAATTAATGCTCTTGGGGGAAAGGAGAAGTTTAAAAAACTAACATCTTTCACCTCGTAACTACTTCCCAGTCTTCATCTCTCAGCTCAGAACATACAGTACAATGATTCACATACCCAGTCAGAAATAACTGAGAAATGAACTGTTTTAAGTCAACTAAACCATCATACTGAAATGTTTTTAAAGATAAATAGAAACTGTGAACAGTGCATTAGATATAAATAAGAGCAACATGTCACACAGCTATTTACTGGTTTCACAAGTGGAAAGGACATAATAATATAAACTTTATAGCCATCAGTGCTTACCACATAAAGATAGCTAATGTATCATTCATAGCAAAATTGTGAGAAAAAAATAGAGACTTGTTTGTTAGACATCCCATTCAAAACTTCTCTTCATTTAAGTGTGTCCCTCTTGATTTAGCAGACTAACTGGAATAAAAATAGTTACCCAGAGTAGGGTGTTGCTGTGACAAAAACAAAAAAAAATGATAACGTGACATTTGTCAAGGAAGGAAGAAACAGGCAAAAGGCTGAAGGGGCAGTAGGAAAATTTTGAGTGGAATTTGGAATAACAGTGAGGAAATTGCTGTTGGAGGCTGAAGAAACTGCAACTCGTAGTTCTAGTGGTACACAAAATGCAAAACTGTCTACTAGGCTAACTTAAAAAATAGAAAATTGCGGGGAACGTGGCCAGTGTTCCCTGCAAAAAACCGGGTCCCTTTGGTAGAATTGCAAGGGATAAGAAAATAATAGAGAGAAATGGAAAATGGAAAAAATAAAAGAATACACTGAGACAAAGATATAGTTTTATAAGTTT
>CAUYRB010025175.1:0-30454 GCA_963574695.1 Propithecus perrieri | reverse complement strand
AAAAAGTTAGCCGGGCATGGTGGAGCGTGCCTGTAGTCCAAGCTACTCGGGAGGCTGAGGCAGGAGGATCGCTTGAGCCCAGGAGTTTGAGGTTGCTGTGAGCTAGGCTAACGCCACGGCACTCTAGCCTGGGCAACAGAGGGAGACTCTGTTTCAAAAAAAAAAAAAAAAAAACAAACAATGCTCTCTATCTCGTTTCATAGCCCTTGAAATAGTTACCTTTTTCTACCCCTTCATTCACAGGCACAAATGAGGTACAGGTAATTAGCATAGTGATATGGCACAAATGAGCTCATAAACCAAGGAAGAGAAATTATTTACTAACTCAATGTTGTTGAGAGTATTCACCCTCGGACTAGAATAATATTTGTGTATCCTGACTGCCAATACAGCGGTTGTCTCTATGCTTCCACTTCAAACTCTTATAATTCTTTTTTTTTTTAATAAGTGATCAAACTGGGAAAATCTTGTAGGTCATACTAATGATTTATTCTACTAATCATTAATGATGAACATCATTAGTCAGACATTATCCTAACCTCATTTTGCATCTTGAATATTATGTATTTGTCATTCCATTAATTCTATGACAAAAGAACATTTGCCATACTATTATATAAATCCTACTAGTCCTTACACAAAAATGACTTGAAACTCTGAAACTGTTATTTTATGGTTTTGAGTTGCCACTGTACCTGGGTAGTGTCTATTATTTATTTACGTGTCTCCTCAAGGCTACTGGTAATCCTTAGTTATTTATACCCCAGGGGTTCTTTAGCGAAAAGAATTTTATAAAGAAGCTAAAGTATTTGTTTTTCAAATGAATGGCTATACTAACTAGAAAGCATACTTTTGCTTTATTAGGCTTAAAACAAAGTATCTCCCATCATTCCCACATCTGGATCTCATTTATTACTAAGGCAGGATAAGACGGATTTGGAAAAAATGAAGTGAAATCAGTTTTAGTGATCATTATCTGATTTTGCTTTTAGACTGAAAATTTCCCTCCAGTCAGGTTCTGTCATGTTTAACTTTGAATAAAAGTGTGCACTTCATAGGAAAAAAAGTGACAGTAACCTATTCTACTCCTTCCCTCCCTTTACCTTAAAAACAAAAAACTACTTAATAAAAAAGGTTGGAGTAAGGGGCATAATCTTATTTGAAATTTTTGTGCAATGGCTTTGATGGATTTTACATATTTTTAAAAAATTAGATGCACTTGTTAAAACATTTTATTCCTCCAAAAATATAATACCCTGATCTAGATTTTATAGTTTTTCAAATTGATTATCTAAATTTGGGTGATCGTTGAATTTTTAAAAATGCGCTCATAAATGAGATATATCAGAAACAATGTACTTTAAGTCTTTCCTGTGTGAATTAAATTTTCCTATAACAACATAACATTACATTTTAAAATTGTCAATCTGTGCCAGTTTTCATGTGTGTTAATGTATACCTTTCAAAACACTTTTTTTACATTTCCTTGAAATTCTAGAGATATCTGACACAACAGATGACTTTCTCAAACGTCACTTCAACGTTTTGATATACAAATCTACTTCTTCATTAGAAAGGGAAAAGATTTTTTTTAAAGACATTTTAAATGATTGCAGAAAAGGACTCTGTCATATATGATAACCCTATTCCCAGTAACCCTAATCATTACTAGCATCAGCACTGAAAAAGAACAAAAGGATGATTGTAGGAGGAGTATAACTAGAAATGATGAGAAGAGATCTGGGAGTCATATTCTGAATGACAGACAAATTTTCCTGGCATCCAGAGCTCTTAGACGCTGGCGTAATTACCCAAGTTAGAAAGAAGGAAAATGAAAGGACGTCCCTTGAGATATTTAAGGCCAGATTTGGCAAAGTGCTGGAAAACAAAATACAGGAAAGTCCCCTGAAAGTGTTGCCAGGAAAATGGCAGCATGACCTCCGTGTAACTGTGTCTGTGCGCCCTGCTGGAGTCCCCTTTGCTTTCTCACGGGTCCCAGCATGACCACGGGAGGTGTGCTGACCTGGCTGCTGTTTTCCTCTCTCCCCAGAGAGTTTTAGCAAATGACCCTTAAGCGGTGGGGCTTTAATGCTTATAAGCACTTCAGGATTGCAAAGAGAAAGTTATAACAAATGTAAAAATTATTATTTCTCATCACTCAACTTGTTGGCCAATAAATGTTGACATCTGGAAATAAAGTCCAAACCAGGTTTAATACGTTAGTTTAAATCTTCCAGTTAGCGTTTCCATTGAATTCAGTTTGATTCTATGCAGCTTCATTTCATGTTTATTTACAAAGAACCTGTGATTGCATTCAGATAACTCGAAGCCTGGGGCCTATTATAATAAATTGGTCACTGATCATGTTGGAAGTTCAGGAGGTTCCTCTATTTGAAAGGCAGGAAAAAAGAAAACCTCCCAAGTCTCCATCTGGTTCAGCAATTCCATTAAGCCTGGGTGTGCGATACAGTGGGAAAAACTCACAATCAGGTGATAGGACTTAATTCATCAGCAAAGATTTTCGAGCTCCTAGTAGGTTTCCGGCCCCATTTTATGTAATAGATGCTGGGGATTAAGAGAACCGAAATGAAGTCCCAGCCATGGTTACCTAGCTCATTCCGTAGCTCTGTTCCAGAGTAGGGCGGCATTCCTACTCTTGCACGGTCCTGTGAGAACCATCCTGAATCAAAACAGTGGTAAGTCCCTACTAACAACAGTAACATCGACAATACAACAGAAACGAGCTGAGTAGCTCCTCTATTCTCGCAGCGTGTGAGTGTCAACTTACCTCATCTGTTCCTCACAGCAGCCTTTTCTTTTCCACACCTGGGGAAACGGAGGCTCAGAGAGCCCAGGTGACAGCTGGGGCCGGGCAGAGCCGGAACGCAGACTCAGGCCTCCTTCCCAAGCCTGCTGCCGAGTTGGGAAGGGTCATGACGTCCAGTCAGCCGACCTCTTATTCTTCAAACTCAGGGGCGGCCATTTGACTTTCTCTGCTCGTGACTGCCGGCAGCCTTGTGATAATTAGTAATTTTCTAGGAAACTACTCACTCTATGGAAGGCTGCTGTGCTGACCTGCCAGGAAAAGCTATTTCCTTCCAGAAACTCTCAGCTATTAGCTTGGGGTCCTTCCCCTTCAGAGGCAGCTTGGATTCCATCCGGAAAGGACCATCTGATGGCAAAGGGAGGACTTAAAGGAAAGATTTATTAAGCAGTTATTATGTGTCAGGAACTGTTTAAAAACAGGTGTTTAAAAATATCTCATGTATGGCTCACAGCAACCTCAAAAGAGAATACTGATGTTCAGAACAGAAATATGTACCCAAGGCAGCAGAGCTGGGCTTTGACTTCACGCCAAGCCCCATCCCTCACCCCTACCTGTGCTGCCTCTGAAAAGTATATATAATCAGCATCTTGTTCAAAAATATTTCTGTGATTGAAATCTGTGACAACCGCCACCACTGCAACAACACAGGTCACTGCTCAAACATCACCACCACGTGACAGAAAGCTTCCCTTGTAGTAGCCAAACTCCCTCCATCCTCACCCCACTGCGGCTTTATTTTGCCACCATATGACAAAACACACAGTTATTTGCATTTATTGTCTGTCTTGCCTGCTGGAATATGCACGTGTAGAGCTTGCACCTTGTTTGACTTGTTAATTTCTGTATCCTTTGTGCCTGGAATAATGCCTGAAATAAATAATAAACACTTGTTAAATGAATGAATAAGAGCAGGTTTTTAAAGGCAGAGTAGGTAGCAAGTCTGTGACCTATTGACAGCACACTGTGATTTAGTCTGGAAAACATATTTCGGTGCAAAAAAAAAGGGGCAATTTATACTATACATTTGCTTAATAAGTTAAAAGTGATTCCCAACTTAAAAATTTGGCTCCAATATAAAGCTTCACCCAGGAATCCACTGACATTATTGATTCTATTTATTAGGAATTTGAAATACCACTGTTGCAACTGTTTAAATGTTCATTTTGACATGATAAATGTAAATATCTATTTTTAACACTATTAGCTTCTAGAAGCCTAAGGGCAAAGCAGACATGTTAATTCACCTTGTGGAGCTATGAAGTAAGAGAGGGGGTAGGAAGAGTGATGTAGAAAAAATAAAAATATCGAAAGAGGGCCAACTAAATTATAACAATCTAAAAAGTGTTAATTTTATCTATGGAAAAAAAACACAAATTAATCACTGTTGAAAGTCAAAATCCTAATTTTGTGTGACATCTATTGAAAAACTAAAAATAAACTAGAAATACAACCACCGGAAAACAGGCAATACAATTTTGCATATGACATATCCTAAAACTAGCCCTATGACTGAACTGTGGCTCTTTCTGTAACTGAATAAGGGAGTTTTTGTTTTTGTTTTTTTTCCTTATCGTCCTACTGAGGACCTCATTACTATAAATGAACTGGACAGGCCTGGCAAGGTGACCCACACCTGTAATCCTAGCGCTCTGGGAGGCTGAGGTGGGAGGATCGCTTGAGCTCAGGAGTTCGAGACCAGCAGGAGGAGAGGCTCCGCAACTATTTATTCCTTGATCAAACCCACCACCACTGTGACGGGTGTCACTCGCTGAGTCACCAAAATTTGGGTAATTGATATCTTACTTGTTTTTATTAATCATTCTTAAATGTATGCATAGCTCACATTTATGTCAATGTTTAATGTTCAAAATGTCTTGGTTTTTATTTAGAAGTTTGGTGATGTTTTGTGACTAGAAATAGGCCACAGGAACTTAACTCTTGTTTATATCAATTAGTCTGTGGTTTTGGTTTCATTATTTGTCGTTTCGCTTAAAGCTGCGAAGTTTTCAAGAACTTACGGACGATATTAAATGAGGACTCACTGAATAGAGCTTCCTAGTACTGACACGGGCAACGTGTCTGGAAGTCATTTTTGTCTGGTACTACAAGTAACACAAGCTAACTATCCCAGGCTCTTCTTTATTTAGTGTGTTTTTATGTGGATGAATGTTATGGAAAATATTATGGGAAAATAAAAATGTTCCATTTGTACATTTTTGCTAGCTTGTATTCGGATTGAAAACATTAAAATACTTTGGAACATATAAAACCCACTTTTATATTGGACCACCCAGATTCACAACGACACATCATGAGATGCTATAAAATAAGAAACTTGTAGGTGACATTGTATCCAGTTGACTGTTAGATTCAGATCTAAGATCAGCAGCAAGGAAGAAAATGAAATACTTACTTAAATTTAAAATACCCGGAACCATGCAATAGATGTTATAAGAATTCATTTCCAGGGGAAAATTCATATTCTCATTCTCTCTCCCAGCTCTTCTTCCTCCTCCTCCTCCCCCACCTTCTCTAAATATATATCATAGCTCAGAAAGGTACTTTTCATAGTAGGAGGTTTTACAAAAATAAATGTTTAGGCTTTCTTTTATTTCCTCCTCTTATGGGATTAATTCTGCAGGCTGCAGACAGAAAAATAATAATTTAACCCACTTTAACTCCCTTTTGTCTGTTTCGTTCAACAACGTGGTAATTCTCAAAACGTTTATTTGAGAGAATTTAATCCTCTAGGAGCTGAATTCTCAGAGCTCAGATTTTAGGATGTCACTCATGGCATGAAGATTAAAACGTTCAGGTGTCCTCTACTGTCTACAGAATTGTTAAACGCAAGTTTTCCAATCATACTTGGTTTTTTTCAGTGCTGGAGTTTAATGCGTTAGTGCAAGAGAACTTTTGCCCTCCCTCCCGTCCCCCGCCCCCATCTCGCCCCCAGTGGGGACACTCCCGTGTGGCCGCTTTCCTTTCGCTGCAGGTGGGCTGAGCGAAGAGCGTGACGCAGGAGGGGGCCGGTCCGGACGGTGCCGAGCGCCTGTGCTCCTCGCGGACGATGCCATTAGCGGAGGAAACTGGCGGCGGCGCGGCGGCTCTGCGCGCTGCGGTCCTGCGTCCTTGGCGGCGCCCCAGCGCAGTGCACATCCTCAGCGCCACGCCAGCGCCGTCCGTCGTCTGTCTCTTCGAGCTCTTCATGCTGCCCAACTGAAAGGAGAAAATGGGCACCGGGGATTTTATCTGCATTTCCATGACTGGCGGGGCGCCCTGGGGGTTCCGACTGCAAGGTGGCAAAGAGCAGAAGCAGCCCTTGCAAGTGGCAAAGGTAGGACGGGGGAAAACGAGGTATCTCTGCTTTGTGCTGGGAAGGAGTCAATGAATCCAACCTGTTGCTAGTTTTTTCAAGTTCTGATGCAGACGTCTGTTGGGGCTTTGATTTTCGGGCTGGCGTCGAATTTTTCTAGGATGTGGCTTGTTTTCTAAGAAACTTTTCAGAGTAATGCAAAATCATGTGTAATTGCAATTGATAGAGGGGAAAGTGCGCCATATTTATCAGCTGTAAGAGCCTAGTGAATCATGTTCTTTTGACAACCAGCAAGACACTGGGGAACGTTTCTTGGAGGCAAGGTTAGAATGTTCGTTTGAGCTATTGTTTCATGTCACTTTGCTTGGCTCTGGCAGAGGAGAAATGCTCAACTCAGCATAACCGCTTGGCTATTTTGGGGACTCTTACAAGGTGTTGGTGGTCACGTTTATTATGCAGCATTCATAAAAAGGCCAATTTTGGGCAATAATTTTTAAAGTATGATGAAATGCCACAAAATCTATTTAAAAGAATACATTTTTAAGGATTTGACAAATAAATGCAAAAATCCAAGTACTGTATTCCATCATGTGTACTCATCCAGTGAAGAACTCAAGATAATTTCAAAGATACTCAAAATATATTGTAACTAGGAGTAACTTTGTAATGCACCTAATAGCTATTTAAAATGTTTTGTGCTTTTGTTGCCATTTAGTTGCTTACGCTACCAGTTTGCTCAAGGAAATCTGCTATTGTGTAACTGGCATTCAACTAAAATAATTTTAAAAGACATGAAACTAAGCAAATTTTACCTGATTTTAATATTAAATTGCAAATTGTAGTGTTGTATGAAAGAAAATGTGAGAACATGAGATTAAATCTCTATTTTATACTTACATTAAAAATGGGTCTAGATCTTTATGAAATATATGGGCCACTGCTTTTGTATTTATTCTTTCCCTTTGGCTTTTACTTTCAAAAAAATGTTTGATGTTGAAGAAAGGAGTTTCTTTGAAATTTTCTGCTCCCAGGCGTCCATCAGAAAGCGCTTTCATAATGCAATGGTGGAATCCTGCCCCCTAGTGAAAATTGCAAACATCAAGAAAGAAACATGAAACAGGAGATAAAAAGCAGAGTTTTTAAAACTGGAAAGCTCCTCAGAGGTCTCCAGTTCAACCCATTAATTTTAGATGAGGAAAGAGCCCAGAGAGTTTAAGTAACTTGCCTCGCGTCTTTGGCTTGGAACTGGTAGAGTGATTAAAGGATCAGGAAGATGATTTCATTAGGTTTCTCTAGGAGTGAATGGCAGGCAACGTCAGATAAAATGTGAGTGCCTAATTCAGCGTATATATAATCCGTGACGCTGAAGGAGATTTGCTCTGAGTCTAGAATAGCAGTTGGCTGGCTCCAGTTACTGAGATTTGGGTTCTAATTGCAGCTCTGATCTAACTTGCAGCCTGGCCTTAGGCAAAAGCCTCAGCCTTCCTGTCTCATCTGCTGTGTGTATGTGTGTGTGTGTGTGTGTGTGTGAGAGAGAGAGAGAGACAGAGACAGAGACAGAGAGAGAGACTATAGTCTACAGTCTACCTTTTTCCTTTTTATCTGTAAGTTAAAGAAACTAAAGAGCCTTTTAAAGAAAATATAAGTTCTAAATTACTGTGGCAATGCCTATTTTTTTTTAGTTCAAGTTATTATATTCAATTTTTTATACCAGCATTATTTGTTCCAGAAAGCTGTTGGAGCAAAAATGCTTGTCATTTTCTGTGTTGTCAAGGCCATAACCACACTAGGATCACTGTATTTCATTTAAACCATTAAGTCAATTCAGTTCTAGTAATGGTCTCTTGTTAAGTTCAAGGTGAAGTGGATGTTGCTTGGGCATACACTTTTCCTCTTGTAAGGATTGGCGGTAGCTTAATAGGTGAATCACCTCCAAGTAGGAGGGTGCAAGGAAAGAGGCAGAAAGCTGAGCCGGAGGATGGTTGCTGGCAAACGAAATGCTCACAGTTTTGAAGAACATGCAAAGGATTAACTTGGGAATTAAGGAAAATAAATATAAAAAAAAAAAATTCAGCCAGCGTTTGAGCCATGACCCTTAAAATGGGAATACCATAAAGCAGTTCTATAGATAATAACAGATTTTGACCTGTGAAATATTTAAGTATTTAGACTTTCCATAATGCCATATAGAATGGAAAATCTAATAGGCTAAAAGAGCACAAGAAAAACTAGTCTAATGTTATTAAGGATGATCAGAAATTGAATAACTTTATAATTCTCAATAAATATCCTTCTGGTGACATGTTTAGTCACTTTCGAGATGTGTTCAGACATTTTTAGTACTTGGTTGGCTGGTTGAACTGTACATAAACCCCAAATTTTAGAAATAACTAACAGAAATATTAATAATCAAAATTTTTCATTGACATTGAAGCTCAATGCCAAAAAATTCTGTTTTGTTTCAAAAAATAAACGGAATTTTTAAAGGCCCAAATGATCAGTAACATAGGCCTGATTTTTGAACGTTTATATAAATCTTTTATTTATATTCTAAATATATGTCACAGAAAGCAAACATTTCTAATGCTGAGTCGTAGGATGATTCTCTGCAGAGCGTATTTTCGAGAGATCATCCACAGGAAAAATTAACCAGACATAAAACCCCATCGTGTGCGTGCGGACAGCCTTATAAAAAGAGTGTTAGCGCTTTTACTCTACAAAACTTTCTTTTGGGACATGCACTTACATAGCTGTCTTTGGATATACTCTTGGCAAATCACTTTAGAAAATCATTATATCAAAAAGTGGTTAGAAATTTTTGTTTTCCAAACAAATCTTATATACAATTCAAAAATTACTCACATTTTGAAAATAATCAACAAAGAAATATACGAATTGTTTATCCTTTACACATTTTAATGTAGTTGGAAACTATATTAAATTTTTCTTCACACCTTACATACCACAATAATAGTTATTCTCCTATTGAATTTTAATTCAACGTTTTAAATAATTGCTTATTAAAATTGAGATGATATAATCATTCGTTTTATGAGACAGAAATGGATTTAACAATTCTTGACTATTACTGTATATGCACTCTATAAAGCTCTGAATAAAAATGTATTATTTAGGCAAAGCACATTTCAAATAATATAATTCTTTTCCCTTAGTGCTATTAGTGAGGTTTCTAAAATGTTTCAAGTAGAATAATTCCAGAAACATAGGTATTTCTAAAGGGGGGGAAAGGTTTTTAATGTATTTGAATGTGTATATTTGAGAATGAATGTTTCCTATGGGAAGCTAGTGATATCTCTATTAGAAAATATGCCTAAGCACTTAATCCTTAGTTGATTTTTTGAGCCCTTTCTCAAAATTTTAAAGACAGGTATATTTGTAGAAGTCAGTGTGCGCTAGGTAAATCTATTATGCAAGCATTATAAAAAATCCTTATTTTGGAATTGCATGTTTTAAGACAGATCACTGTTTGTTGAAAGGTGACAGTGAGATAGAATATTGATTATGCATGAACTTTGCCACTATCTGGACACAGCACATATGTAACTCGCATGAATTAAGCCCTTGCCATATACCAGGAAATGTTCCACGTGCTTTGCAGCTATTATCTCTTTAAACGTTCCTCAAAACTAAGAAGTAAACTTGAAAAATATCCTCATTTTAAAGATGAGGAAATGGATGCACGGAAAGGCTAAGTTGTTTGCCAAAGATTAAGCCACAAAAAATGATGGGATTTGATTTTTATTCTTCCTTATTGGTGAAAAGAGGTGCCTGACAGGATAAAGGTAGGTTAAGGTGGTCCCAAAAGGAAAGATTAATTAAAAAGAAATGCCATGGCCTGTGTCCAACCCTGTTTAATTGGCATGGGATTCGCTGTGGGCATCAGCATTTATAAACACACATTCTAAACATTTAATTTTGATGTGTGGTCAAAATTCTCACCCGCATCTATAGAAAGTTGAGGCCAAATAAATGCTAGTGTTCTATTGCACAGCATGGTGACTACAGTCAATAATAATATACATTTCAAAATAGCTGAAGGAGAGAATCTAAAAAATGTTCTCACCACAAAGAAATGATACATATTGGAGGTGATATATATGCTAATTGGCCCGATTTGATCATTCCACAATGTGTGCATGTATCAAAACATCGTATTGTACCCCATAAATACATACAACTATCATTTGCCAATCAAAAATAAAATAAAACTTAAAAAAGAATATATATATGAATATATATATATTTTACATATGTATATATTTTTGCTGGTTCATGAAATCATCATCAGTCATCTAAGATTCTTTCCTGCTCCGAGGTTCTGTGATTGTCACTAAAAGTCAAGTAGAGATTAAAAAAAGAAAGGAAGTTGAGGGCAGACATGTCCCCACAGGACTACTAGGAGGTGGCACACTATGTCCATTCGGAATTTCCCTGCTGTCCCTTTTCCCAGCCAAATTAAGAGGAAGATCGGGGAGAGGCCAAGAATTGTCTGAGTTCTTAGCACTTTGAACGGGTCATAATTAGTGGTGGGAGGATTTACCTTTTCAGAAGCCAAGACGGGTGGGTGGGGGGCGGGAAGAGGAGGTGTTGGGAAGCCCCACAGTGATCACTGTAGGATCAGAGGTGCCTGCAGGAAGGGGAGACTGGCGAGTGTTGCCTGGCAGTTGGTGTCATTGTCAGTGGGCTTGCTGGCCTGCCTGGTGCTTTTATACAGGTAGCGGGTGGAAGGGGTGGGGGAGGGCAGGGGGAATAAAACCGGAGAAAAATGCAGGGGAGAGAGACAGAGAGAGGGAGAATATGATAATATGACTTGCTTTATAAACAACAATTACCTTAATTTAATACCTAATAAAAGTTCAGAGTACTTCTAAACCGAGAGTTCCAGGCTCTGACAGGATTGTTTTACAAACACCTCTCTAGACTAACTGAAAGCATGCGTCTGCCTAACGGGAAAAAGCATTCCAGGTTGCTCAAGTACTGATTCACATTAAAAAAGAAGGAGGAGGAGGAGGAGGAGGAGGAGGAGGAAGAAGGGAGAGGGGAGTAGTTTACAATTTTTATTAGGACCAAAATCAAATTTTCATTCTTTCTACGTAGAAAGAGTAGCTTCGATGTGCTCATCAATGTAAGTCCCATGTGTTGGTGATAGGTTTTCGGGACTAGTGTATAAGTAGGTGTGATTGATAATATGAACCTCTGTGATGTAACTGATTTTTTTGATGAGTGTCAACTCGTTTAGTTATAGACATGAAACTGTCTATTTTTTCTAGTAATCGATTTCGACCATGATAAAAACAAACCCTGCCCTTAAAAATTCTCTGGGCAGATCCCATGTATTGCTGGTAGCTTCTGGTTATTAACACTGTCCAGTTCCATTAAAGCTTCAATCCAAAATCTGACTCCAAACTGTCTTCCTTGTCACCGTGGCCAGGTTGTGGCTCCAGGGTTTGGCATGGGGAGGACGGTTGTCTGCTCTTTACCCCGTTCCCTCTGGCCCCTCAAGGGTGAGGAAGGAGGAAAGATTGGAGAGGGAAGGGGAAGATAGCTATATTTATTCATAACAAAATGAGGTGGCACTTCTCTATTCTTTGGTGGTTGTACGTCTCTGGTTAACGCTGGGTGACCATTAATGTCCTCTGTATGGCTGGTGTCCAAATGCTGGGACATACATACGGCTTCTTCCAGGAGCCCTGAAGGGCCTTGCCTGAGCCCAGACCCCTAACACAGAAATCAGGCTTCTACCCAGTCTCTTCTGTACCCCTCCAAGCCCAGTGGTTCATCCAGATGCCAGTCCCTAGCTAAGAGTTTGGCCTTTCTGGGTAGGGTCCTAGCAAGAGAGCTCCAATCCAGCTATCTTCCATGATAGTCACTCCTCCACGGGAAATGCAAGGATCCCTGCCTTGCCAAACGGGCAACTCAGTATGCAATGTCATTGTGACATACACTTTATACCTAAGTGGATATGCTGTATATTTTTGATAGTAATGGTCTTAAAGTATAGATGTAGCTTCCAAAATAATTTAACTTCCCTCTGTCAGTTAGTAAGTGTTCAAGAACATAAGCTAACACACACTAAAAATACTTCATATGTGTCTATCTTATAATTTTCCAAGTATGTTAACATATATTATCTCTTTTGACATCAGTTGGGTTAACACATTTTTCCTACTCTCAGTTTATAGATGAAAAAAACTGATCCTGAAAAAATAGTTTGCCAAAAAAAAAATTATATAAAACAGTCTAAATATAATTTTCTCCCTCTAACAGGGCTATCATGCTACTCTCCTGCAGCAGCCTGGATAAAGAGAGCAGGCTATCAATTAGTATTGCTGAAAATTGCAATTACTTCAATACAGGGTTTGTATGAAATAGAATCTCACCAAGTCTAAGATTAACCCTTACAAAAATTGATAACAAGAGGCCAAACGTGATGGCTCATGCCCGTAATCCCAACATCTTGGGAGGCAGAGGCAGGAGGATCACTTGAGCCCAGGTGTTTGCAATCAGCCTGGGCAACATGGCGAGACCCCCATCTCTACAAAAAATAGAGAAATTAGCCGGGTATGGTGGTGCACACCTGTAGTCCCAGCTCCTCTGGAGGCTGAGGCAGGAGGATCGCTTGAGCCCAGGAGTTGGAGGTTGCAGTGAGCCGTGATCATGCCATCATGCCACTACACAATGGTCTGTGCGACAGAGTGAGACCCTGTCCAAAAAAAAAAAAATTGATAACAATTTCTTCTTTCAGTTGGCCTGAAATAAAGGATTACAGGAAAGGCACCTCCAAGACAATGTGCCTTGAGACAAAGGCTAGAAAGGGAACGAGTTTACTTGTCAATAAACCTGATAAATATATGGACTCCAATATGTTTATGGTCTCTATTCTAACAGATTCATGATGAAACAAAATACCATGAGGTTTTTGTGAAAGCAAATGAAGAATTTCTGAATTAAACAATTCTAAAGAGTAAACAACTTTCTGAAGTTAACAGCCTCATCTGAGAAACAAAATAACATTTGCTTTTTGGGGGGATATTTCATTGTTTGGCAACCTCGATGAGAACATATTTATGGTATTGGATTCCTTTAGGCGCTTTACTTTTCTGAATTATCCATTATTCTTTTCTTATTTTTAAAAAGCAGAGGTGGCCAGATGCTCAACAAACTGTGGACTCAAAGTCCTTGTGGAATCTTTTGTGGAATCTGCCATGGGGCAGATTATTAGATGTAGCTTTCCTAACTAGCATATAAATCCCGCGTGTTTCAGATAGATGAACTAAAAATGTGGTGGATTTACCATTTGAAACACTGTGAGTGAAAAATTATGTCTCTAGATTATGAACAAATATTAATAATTGTTTCCTAACCATCAGTGTTTGGTTTTCATAATCCTACTCAGCCATGACTAGCTTCTCCTGTTACTTCGAAGCAGTGTGGATACTGGATTGATAACATTATGAAGAGTGAGTTTTCCTGAACAGAATTATTATGGATTTATGTTTTATCTGATTCTACCTGGACAATACGCATTCTTTCACCCTTCTTCCTTCGTCCCCTTTGTCAAAACTTACCATGCTTGAATTTAACCCTTTTAGGATACATAATTTCTTTCTAGGGAATCTATAATAACTATCAATGGCTGTCATTTCCCCCCAAACATCTTCTTGCCTTTAATAGTATATTCTAGAGATAATTTTATTTAAGAAACTCACATACGATATTCACTGGGTGCCAGCCATTTCTTGAATCAACTTTTAAATATAATGAGAGAACTCTGAGGTTACCCCCACTTAAGATCCCATTACAGGGGCACGAAGGTTAAGTGATTTCTCCAGGTCACATGTGTCGTTAGGGTCAGAGCTGGGGTTCACACCTAGAGAGTCTGGCTCCAGAGTTTGTGTTATAAGCTCCTTCACCTGTCACTTTTGGGTCTAGTATAGTTCCAACAGCCAGTTAAGAGGGAAAGAGGCATCTGAACAGATCGTGGTGGAGAGATGTTTGTGATCCCTTAAAGCAAACCTGCTTTTTTTTTGTTCTGACATTCAGTATAATTTCACTTATTAAAATTAATGTCAAATCACTCTATTTGAAACGTTTATTTCCAGAACAAATAATTTAGGAAATAAAATAGAAACAGACCCGAAACTTTCATAATTCTGTGTTCCAAAGGATAATTTTTCTTTGATTTTTTTTTTCTTAAGATTTCCAATGTCTTCTTAAAAACAATGTCATGTTACTCTATTTTTGAAGCAAAAACTTTTTACCATCTGACCATTTTTGAGAATTTTATCATGCAGTTGAGGACATTTTAAAGGCGAACTTATTAAGGGCTGTGCGACCCACACACTGAGACGGCATCCTGGGTAGTGACTCCTGCCTCTCCCTGTGGCCCCTACCCCATTCCGGCCCTGTGTCCTCCTCCCGCCACCTCAGCTGGGCCTCGTTGCTCGGCTGGCTGTTCTTAGTTAACTGTGCGGGCCCAGAACTGGTCTTCATGCTTCTGGTTTCACATTCCTCGGGGTCATGCTGCAGAGAGCTGCCAGGGAGACTTTTTTAAATCACCTGTTATGTCACTGCTTAAAATGCTTCCAAGGCTCCCATCATTGTTATCAAAATAACCCTAACATTGTTTTTATCGTATTAGATATAGACAATGGGTCAAGTGCTTTATGAATTATTTCATTCGTAATGTTCCTACTATTTCTTTTTTTTTTTGACAGAGGAGGAAACTGAGGCTTAGAAAGCTTAAGTAAACCACTGAAAGTTGCACAGCTAATACACAGCGAGATCAGGACAGAGGCCAGTGAGATGCTGAAGCCACACTTCCCCACTGCCACCTGCGCAGGAAGCTCTCTGTGCTCTGGGTCCTGACACGCTGTCCAGCCCCGTCGCCTGTCCCTCTCCCAAAAGTGCATTTAGCCATTTGAAAAGACCACAGTTCTCTCAAAACCCTCTCCCTTTGTTGCCGCTTCATCCCTGTTGTGTCCTCAGCTGAACGCTTGTCCATCTCTTTTCCTTCCCCAGTTGGCCTGGAGAAATTTTACTCATTCTGGAAAACTCTAGTAAAGTCAGTTTTCTGAGAGATTTGACTCAATTTTCTAGCCAGAGATAAACACTGGCTTTTTTGTGTTCCTACTGTCACACACGGCACTCACCTGAGCTGCAACTTTTGCTCACGTCTGTTATCTGAATTAGACTGGTGGTGTCCAAAAAGTTTAGATTGTGCCTGTAATGTAAAACAATTTTGAGCATATTCCATATAGAGAGTACATATGTGAAATACAGTGTCTGTGTGTACATTTACTGCTACGCTAATATTTTACAGACTGTAAAACATACCAAAAAGAAAATTTTAAAGAATGAGATAAAAGATGAAATAAACAATATTTTAAAACTAGTTTTTATTTTACTTTCTTTACAGTATGAAAAGTATTTTTATTGTCATTGACCAGAGAACAATATGATTGACAGACTTTATGATTTTGATAATCTTGGCCTGACCCCCTGCAGTACAATGATTCAAAAGTCTAGTGACGTTTTAATTTATTTCAATACTTGAGTTTAAAGACTCTCATAGCTGAAAAGATAATCTCTTAACACATGTAGTGCACAGTGAAGAAATAAATCACTAGCTGATAATCACTTTTCATTCTCATCAACCAATAATGCAACTATTTGTGTTGCAATTTGACCAGTGAATTTTAACTTTTTCTGATGTCCACCTTTTGTTCTTACAAACTAATTGGAATAGGCCACAATTTTATATTTTAGTATTAAAGCCCCCTTGTACTTTTTATTTGGAAGATATGAAAGGGAGTTAGAAGTTCTTTTTCCCAGTTAAATGTGCAGATATGACATTTTAAAGAGTAATACACTTAAATAATTTTTAGATGAAAATCACCCAATTATAAACATTTTCAACAACTCTTTTCAAAATATTCTCTATGCTCATTCATTTCTTTTTTAAAAGTTACTTTCAAAACAATTTGTTGTTAGGGGACACATCATGTTTATTATTCTAAAATATATGTCAGGTGACCAGCAAAGGTCAACAACTTTGGAACATTTATCTATTAAATAAAACTGTGAAACATCCCTAAGTTCTAGAGCTCTTTAAAGGATTTGCAAGAGCTACAATTGAACCTCAGTGGTACAGATTTCTTTATGACATAGAAGCTTTTCTTGTTCACTTCTTATATCATTGCAACGTGTTCTAAAGGTTCCAGTATTTTAAATGTGTGTTTGTATAAAATTAACCATATTGATGACATCTTGTAGTGCGTTCACGCTTCTGTCTGCAGTTTGTTTTGTTGCGTGAGCTTGCCTACAAATAATACACTGAATGAATTTGATGTAAGGCACCTTCATGATTTTACCTTACAATCTTTTTTTGTCAATTCCTGTTAAAGCCAAGTGCTCTATCAATGATTTTATGTACACAGTTTTGCTTTAAAACATTGATTTTCTTGAATTAAATGCATTTATCTTTGAGAATTTATCTCTAGTATCTTTCCTTATGGCACCCCCAGAGAAGTAATTCTTTACCTGTATTGCAGTAGAGTCTAGAAATTGCCGCTGTCTGAGATGCACCAGAAACATGCGTTCCTTAACCAGCCTTGCAGCAAACTTCCTCCAATATGTGGTTTGCTTTAATATTATTTATACCAATTTCCTTATGTTTTTTTCTTTGCATCTTCAACAGTATTTGCTAAAAAAAACACATCTTGGGTTTTTTGCCATATTTTATTATTTTAGCCATTATAAACATTATATAGATTTTGGGGTACATGTGCAGATTTGTTACGTGGATATGTTGATAGTGGTGAAGTCTGGGCTTTTTGTGTGACCCTCACTTGATTAGTGTACACTGTACCCAGCAGGTAATGTTTCAGTATTTTAGCCATTTTTAACTGTATCCATGAAGATCTTTCTAAACATTACATTTGGTTTAAAGTCTGTAAAGTTTTAAATTGAGTATTGCCTGACCTCAACCACTGCTGAAAAACAAATCTAGAAGTTTTTCATGCTCCAGATGCTTAAGTATCTTCCTACTCCTGACTGCTTCACGCTGACGCTAGCTAACATCATAGGACACAATAAGGCAAAGTTCCTCTGTAACAACAATGGCTATAAATCCATATTCCAAATAATCTTCTGGATAATTTTGAATAATTTCCCTACCTGTCACATATGGTTAAGTAGCAATGTTTTTTAATCTCACTCTAGGGCTGAGGAAGAGTGTCTGCAGGAACACAGGGAAGGGTCAGCTCTGCCGTACTTTTGATGTTCTCCTGTACTTGAAACGTGTTCTCTTTCATTAATAGCTTCCTTTCAGAAATATCTTAAAACGTGTCATTTTGTGAGGGTCAACTTACCGAACTAGATACTTCTGTGGAAAGTCACCTAATCGGGCACAGTAAGACATACTGCAAAATGCTGAAGGACAACGAACTTGTGAGAAACCCCTTGGCCCTCTGCCGAGTTGGGAGGTCCCCTTTTGGGTGAGGGCACCTCGAGGACGGTGGGACGTAGTCACTGTCCGGCCCACAGACCAGACTGGAGCAGGGGCCGCAGCCAGTCCATGCATGTTAGTTAGCACTTACTTTCTTCTCATTTTGTAGATGGAAGCGAATGTGTGTAAGGGTCCAGGTGGCGCATTAGCTGTGTGGGGGAAGAACCTTCCAGGCGTAGGTGCCACAAGGGCAGGAGCCCTGACACAGAAGCCTGTTTGCTCTGTTCAAGGAGCAGTAAAGACGCCGATGTAGCCGGCACACATTTCCACGAAAAATCATTATAAGAAGTCCAGTCTCTCTCAGTGATGACAACAAAAAGCTCTGTCTCCTAGGAACCCTGGCCATGTGGTTGTTTTCTCACCATTGGGTGATTAACATACTGATTCTACAAGAACAACTCTGACCTGTGTCTTCCCACTTCTTCATTCTTCCAGTTTCCACATGTAGCAGCCTCCTGGCTCGTCTCCAGAGCACTTTATTTAAAGGAATAACCACTGCCACCTCTTATGTGGAAGTTTGGTTAAAAATAATATTAAAGTAATTTTTCCTCTTCCTCTGAAATTGACTCTCCCAGTGAGAGAGGAGGAATTTAAGGAGTGTTGAGGAGACTTTAGTGCATACATCCTGTTTATTTTGAACTTGATGTCAGGCCTAGGGCAAAAAAGAGTTTTGTTATAATATATTTTCTAGTATGTCTGAATTTCAGTTCTCCTTCAAAAATGACATGATCTTATTTAGATATTGTTTAGAAATTGACCCATTGAAAGGAAAAAAGCATTTCAATGCTGGCTACCACTGTGTAGCTTTAAACACATTCTTCTGAGCCTCAGTTTTCTCATCTGTGAATGGGGTACTATGTAATGAAGTTGCTGCTTTTATAGGTAAAAAACCTTGGATATTAATCAGTTTTACAGGTGAGGAATCTGAGATCCAAAGAACCAGTTAACAATGTATCTTGCAGGCTTTGTAAGGATTGTGTGCTACAATAAGACGATCACCTGGCCCACAGTAATTATGCAGCACAGGGGTTTGTCATTATTCTTATTATTCTAATTAGAGGAGGATGTAATTGTCTTCTATATAAGTTTTATTTTCTTCAGAAATTAAGAAAAGCAGCAATCCAATTCCTCGCCCTCCAGCTGTATAAATAAAAACCAAGAGCACAACAGCCAGATAGAACAATTTGGAATGATTCTTTCATCCAGAGCAAGTTTTCATTTTTGATAAATATGGCATTTCAGAAACTGCAGTGTTAATCACTAATCGAGATTTCTTTGTTACACAGTTTAATGAGTTTAAGGCAATGGATCCTAAAAGTATATATTTTACAAGGCCAAACAAAATTAAATGATTGTACCACTTAAAAATAGTACAGATTTTTGAAAGGAAATACTTCCAGGTCTAAAGAATTAATTACATATAATCCTGTTAAGCTCTGTTTAGAGTGAGTAGACTTGTTTCAACCATGTAATTTCTGTGCCTCAGTTTCCTCACTTGTAAAACGAGGATAGTGATAGCACCTATCTCCAAGGATTGTTTTTAGGGTTAGGAATTATACATGTAAATTACTTAGTATACAGGAAACATTCAAGGGTTTTTAAAAATTACTGTTACTGTGTTGTGGTTATTCTAGTTTTATTTAACGAACTTTAATGAAATCAAGGCAAATCTGCTGTCTTCCAGTCAATGCTTTTTGAGACCTGATGTCATCAGCAGGGCTCCTGTAGTCCCCCAGGTCCCTCCCTGGTGAGGTGGCATTTAACGGATTCAGAATGTCGCCTCACACTCGCTGAATAACCCATCACCCTTTAATTGGAAACAGCATATGGAAATCATCACAAAGAGAAAAAAATCATTTCAAGTGCTTTGAAAATATAAAAGAAAATAAATTGTCCCTGGTAAGTAAATATAGGACACGCATCTCTGAACAGTCAGGAAAATTCTGTGCGAGGCCTTTGGCAAAGGCTAAAGAGGATTTCGTTCCCTCCTCAGCCTCCTCCCCCACACACTGGTCTTCTAAATTTGAAGATGTTATTACTATATAAGGCTGCTTTTTCTAAGTAAATGATAATACATTCAACTGCTTGGTGTTTTTAGGTTTTCAAACAGTGGTGAGCTATTTCATCAGTCAAGATCAAGCTAAACTGAAAAACAAAATCTGTGAGAGTCAGATAATACCATAGGAGTCACCTTTATTTTTTTTCTTTCATGAGAAACATAACAATTTTCACAGGAGCGTTCTCAGCATGACTGCTGTTAGACCACATTGTGTAAATATTATGTCACATTTATTGGTGGCTGCAGCGAGTCAAAATGCAGTGATCCATTTTCAGGTCTCCGATCTTTTGGCTGCCTGCCTGTCAGATGGGGAGATGATCAGAACAATTCCATCCCGGGGCACAGCTGTGGTCAGGGAGAAGCAGCTCATGGGTCATTCCCCGCCTCCCCCCGCCCGATGCCCACATGGCCACGTGGCTTCGTGTTGACTGGGTTACCATGGGCCTTTCAGCTGCAGACACAGGATGGAGAGTAGAGGGGATAGAAATTCAATAAAGGATCCCATTATGATGTTGATTCTCTTCTGTTCTTCATTATCTTCAATTACGCTGACCCTCTGCTTCTCTTTCTTATTTGAAAAAGAAAATTCCTTCTTCTCTGTCTTCACTGCCCCCATTCTCTTATTTTTCATTCTTTCTTTATCTAGTTTTTTAAAGGCCTCTTTTCCCCATAGCTTCCTAAGCAGATCAAGACATCAAATCTAATGTTGTCTTACCCGTGGAAGAAAGAGGAGTGGTACCTGAGCGTGTGTCTGTCTACAGAACAGAGAAAGAGAGAGACCGAACACAGGAAGTTCTGCCTAAGCTTCTCTTTCTTAACTGATTTTCATGGGAAGGTACCACCATACTGGATATTTCAATTCAGGGATGAGATGAACTAGTTTGGAAAGTTATTTCACCCTCATAGGCGCCGTGTGATTTTCTAGGAGTGCATTTCAACAGTCCAGCACTTTGCTCTTAGAAACTCCTTGTGTCAAGGCCTGTTGCCTCCTGTCACTGTGCATGTCCTTCCCCCGCCGTGCACACAGCCTCCCTGTCTGAGCAGCTTGCTTCTTCCAGTGAGGCTGTTTCGTTTTCTCCTAAACATGTCGTGTTTGTTCTTCCCCCAGTTCTCTGTGATGTTGCCCATGTTCTTTTCTGAAATGGAATGCTCCTTTGTTTATTTCTCCTAGACGCACAGTAGGTGTGTAATAAAGACTTTATTATTAATACTTTTTAACGGATTATCAGTGATCTCTTTTTAATTTAATAAGTGATAAAATTGCATTCAATCAAAACCAAGCATGCATTTTTGGGGGGAAATTCAAACTTAATCAGCACCTTTGGGGATGAAAATATGAGTTGAAGTTCATCATCGGCATGAAAGGCAAGTGGGAGCAGAAGATGATTGTGTAGCAGGATTGGAGACAAGCGGAGGGAGGGCGGAGAGAGGGGGCAGGGAGGGCAGGGACGGTCTGCAGCACAGCTGGAAACAAGGACGTCCTTAAAACAAACTGGAACTCCTCCCAGGCCCCTCGTCCTGGAGACAAGGCGGAAGGGAGGCTTCAGTCCTTGCTGTGCTTTCCCATTTGGCATTGAAACAAACAAATATTATTGTTTTGATACAGCTAATGTTATGCTGTAGAAATTTGTTTCTCATTGGTACTTCTAGCTAAATGATTTGCACTTTTTCAAACTTATATTGTCATCCTGCTCTTTGAAAGTAGGAGCCATATTTTTCATAACTCTTGACATCTTCTAAAATATTACTCTTCGAAGTGGATGATTAATATATGTGCGTACCTGGGTACTTAAGGCAGGCTGTATACCTATTGGAAGGTTGTTGAATAAATGAATGAATGTACTTTTTTTTTTAAATAGTGCTTTCAGAAGTCTTTTAATGGGAGAGTGGCAACTACTGAAGAGCTTGAGGTTTTATCTGACATGTTTTAAATGAGCAATTTATTCAAGGGGTAATTAGATGAGTGACATATATATTGTATATGTGTGTGTTCATATTTTTAATTTGATATTATGTAGTAACAAGACACAAGTCCAACAGGTCGAAAAGACCATTGATTGAACTGAGAATCAGGAGACCTGAATTCTAGATACGAGTCTAATTTGACTTAAATCTTAACTACGTCAGTGAAACTAACTGGCTCTCAATTGCTCTATTTATAAAATGAAAGATTTAGAATTGATGATTTTACGGTTCTTTTGGCTAGAGTATATTTTAAGTCAACAAGATGATAGGTGAAAGAAAATGCCCATGAATGGTCATATTTTCTCTGTTAATTTGAAAAACAAAGAAGTATTTTTGGGAAAGAATAATTCTTTATGCAACCTCGTATGGGAATTTTATTTGCATTTCTCCACATCAAATTTTCAGAATGTCTTTGTTTAAAAAAGAAAAAAAAAAACCTCCCCAAATGCTACCAATTTAATATGTATTTTCACTAGATCTTCCTTTTTTTGCTTCAGAATATTGTGGGAGTACAAACGTTTTGGTTACATACATTGTTTTTGTACAGTTTGAGTCAAAGTTATGTGTGCACATCCCCCAGATAATGTGCATTGTACCTGTTAGGTGTGAATTTACCCGTCCCCTCCTCCCGCCTCCCTCCTGCTTGATTTCCAATGAATGTTATTTCTATATGTGCACGTAAGTGTTGATCAATTAGTTCCGATTTAATGGTGAGTACATTTGGTGCTTGTTTTTCCATTCTTGTGATACTCCACTTAGAAGAATGGTCTCCAGTTCCATCCAGGTTAATGCAAAAGGTACTAGTTCACCATTTTTTTTATGGCTGAGTAGAACTCTATGGTATACACATACCACATTTTATTAATCCACTCATGTATTGATGGGCACTTGAGTCTTCCTTTTTTAATGCTTAAAATGATATTGCAGTAAATTACTATCAAATTCAGCATTTTCTAATGTTTCTCTCTTTTTTTAAAAAAAAATAAATGCTTGATTCTTTTCCTTTCCTTATTATTTTCTTAAGTAATGAGGTAGTTCCCTAGCATATCTAAATGTAATCAGTATTTTTTAAAACATCATTAACAAGTCATGGATTTAAAGACAATTGATGTTTTTATAAATCTAACTTCTTTACTCAAATTCTGAATACAACATGATTTATAGCTTTTAAGTTTTATTCACCTTCCCCTATTAGAAATGCCAGATAGACAATGGATATATTCCATCTCATAGAGTAAAACCATTCATTTCCTTTATTAAAACTGTTACAATATTGGCGAGGCGTGGTGCCTCATGCCTGTAATCCTAGCACTCTGGGAAGCCACAGTGGGAGGGTTGCTTGAGGCCAGGAGTTCGAGACCAGCCTGAGCAAAAGTGATACCCCATGTCTACAAAAAATAGAAAAATTAGCCGGGCATGGTGGCGCATGCCTGTAGTCCCAGCTACTCAGGAGGCTGAGGCAGCAGGATCGCTTGAGCCCAGAAGTTTGAGCTTGCAATGAGTTATGATGACAGCACTGCACTCTAGCCCAGGTGACAGAGCAAAGCTCTGTTTCAAAACAAAACAAAACTAAGCAAACTGTTACAGTACTCTGACTTAGCTGTCTACTTCTATGAAGCATTCATATTTGATGTGGACAAGAGAAGAGAGAATATGTTTAATATTATTCATCTATTCCTTAAACCTCTCTCATTTGGATAAAATGTGTCAAAGAGAAAAAGAAGAGTCATTGGTAGACTTGGACTTGATTAATTTAGCGCCACATCTCTAAGTGCGGTATTTTAAATCAAATCATGGCTCTAACTCAGAAATGAATTCTTTTTTTTTTTTTTAGAGAATTTCTTTAATTTAGGATATCTATGAAGACTACAGGTGACATAACATAGGTGAAAGACTAAATTTTTTTTCTCTGTGATTCGCAACAAGACTAGGATGTCCACTGTGTCCACTCCCTATTCAATATATTATTGTATTTCTTAGACATACAATAAGCCACGAAAAGTCACCCAGATTAGAAATAAGAAGTAAAACTGTATCTACTTGCAGATTATGTGATTGTCTTTCTATAAAATTTCAAAGATCCTACAAAAAGGTTACCAGAACCAATAAGTGAGTATATCAAATTCTAAATGCAAAAGAAAACCATATCCTAGCAGTGAACAATTGGATATTGGAATAAAAAGTTTACGTTTTCTGAATTCTTTAAGGTCTATATTTAAAAATGTTAAAATAGCTAGAATTGAAAATGACTTTTGTTTTTGGATTATAAAAATGATTGTCGTCGTAAAAATAGTTCAAACATTGCAGAAAAGGATAAAAATAAAGTAAAAATTATACCAGCCAGAAATAACGCATTCTTAACATTTTGGTGAACAACTTTTCAGACCCTCTCTCTGCACACAGACCAACTCACAAACACTCTCACATTTCATTCCATGTGAAAAGAATGGTGCTCCCCGTACTTTCTTATTAAACGACCCATCGTGCACTTCTTTCCACGTCAGTGGTACTGATTTGCATCACGATCCTTAACGGCTGTGTAGTATTATAGGGTACAGATTGACTGTAAGTTACTCAACTCATTCCCTGTTGAACATGTTAAGTTATTTCTAATTTTTAACCGTTACAAATTATGCTGGGATAAATACTTTTGTATGTATAAAATATACTTGTCTGATCATCCCTCCAGAACAAATCCCTAACAGTAGAATTGCTAGCATGAGAGTATGCTCTATGATGGCTTTCTTAAACTCATTTATTCTATTTATTTATTTTGTGTGTGTGAAAATGAAGAATGTGTGAATTAATGTGGGGCCAATTATTATACATAAAGAGAAATTTTCTTATCATAAGCATGTTATTATTATATTAGCCAATATAGACCTTTTTTTGGCTGATAAAATAAGTAAACGTCAACATCAAGTAATCTTAGGTAACATACTTCCATTTCTAAACATTTTAAAATATCGATAGTGATTTGTAACTTTAAAAACGTCTTAAAAGAAAAATTTTTGATAGAGAAAAGTCACATGTTTCAGTTCTATTAAGTTGCCAGATTACTTCAGGATAAAAATTTTTCATTAATATGATCAGTGTCTGAAAAACAGTGGACAAGAAGGTATTATGTTTGGGAAGCTTCTCATGGAATTATCAACACAGGACAGTCAGGTAAATCAGGTTTTTAAGGATCTATCCTAAAAAAGTAATTAAATTCTGCTATCTTTCTTTTGGGAGATAGGTGAAAATAGATTGTATACATGATAAAGCCGTATACAAAAGTGTTGTTCTAAATGTCATTGTAGTATCATTTTCCTGAAGTTATAGGGTCAGCTTTAAGAGAAGGCCTTCCTTTGAGGAAACACATCACTGAAATTTAGCTTATAATTCCTTTTTTGTTTTTAATTCACAAAAGTATTATACAGCCTCTATTTTGTTGTAAGTACTGTTTATATAATTTAGTTTAATATTGTTTAAAGATCCCTGGCCCATCTGGTTGTTAGAAAAAGGAACTAAGTAATTTATTTTTTAAAAGATCATGTCTAAGTTACACAGGGCCATGGAGGAATGACCACCTTCTGGTCCCTCGTGCCATGCTCTGGTCCTGCACACGCGCGCTGGACGCGCCCTGGACACACCTGACCTGGCTCCGTGGCGACCGTGGTGGAAGGTGGACAGGAGGCTCGCGTGTGCGCTCGAACATCCTTGAGACATTAGCAAAAAGTACCTGGGGTTGTCAGTTCACCCTGAGAGGCGCCTAACGTGAAGGATGAGTCTTTTTTCAGGGTTGTGAAATATCCACACGGTGAGAAGTGACATCCACGTGCACAGCTGTTCCATTTCCACGGCCCTCGGTTGAGTTTGGTGGCGCTCATGGGGCTGGTCCCGAGCGAGCCGAGGCTAAAACCGTGTCTCGGGGGTCTGGACCGGTAGAAGTGGACGTGTCTGGGATGTGGGCAAGGCGAGGGCCTGTGGGCTGTGAAGATGCCTGTCCCCCAGCCCTGCCCAGGCACAACTGTTTACCCAGTGGAGAGAGAGCAGGGGAGGCTTAGCGACTGTTTTCTGTGACACTCAGGGCGCGAGCGGTGCCGGAGTCTAGTGACAATGTGGGACAGCACCGCGGACAGGTGTTTTCTGGCTGTTTCTTCTCATGCATAGACCGGTGTGATAGGAGCACGCGCAGAGTGGACTGTGGGCCCTGCCCATCCCCGAGAAGGCCGCAGAGAGGACGCGAATGAACGCAGAGGGGCGGGGGGAGATGCCGCATCCACGCTGGGGCTCCTGAGCTGGCAAAGTCCCCGCTGTTAGTGTCCCGGGGGCACTAAGATCACACGGGCATCTGTGTGATCCCCAGAGCGCAGCCTGAGTCCGTATCTCTGACTCTCGCCAGACGTTGGTGTGCACGTATCAAAGGCTGTCTGTAGACTAGAATAATTACAAATGAGAAGACGCAGAGATTGCACAATGGCATTTACGATCTTTCACGTGTTCCTGGTCTCTCCCGTTTGCTGAAGACAGATGAACTGAACATAGTTCCTCCTCTTATCCCATTTTTGTTTTCCATTTTCAGAATCTATGTTCTACAACGACCCCCAAATCATTCATCTGGCTAAAGTATTGAAAGGTCACCAGTCCCTTCTGGGTTGCTGCCTTCAGTCTTAGATTGTGTCTTTGCAGCAACACGTGCTGCTGTTTCTCACTGTTGTTTTATCTTAAAGATGCTCCAGGTGCAGAGTTTGACATGATACTTCTCCTTTCCTAAACCTCGACTCATGGCCTCGAATGCTTTCTTTGAACCCATTCCTCCTTAGGAAAGGATGGCATTATGAAAAAACATGTCAGTGGAGAAGCAGATGAAATCACTCAACTTTTCTTTTCCTTTCCTGTGCTGGGATTTTGTTTCTCTCTCTCTCTCTATTTTAATTTGCTTTGACCTTGCATAACATGCCTGTGCTCATATCTAAAAGAGGAGCGTTGCACTGAGGATTTTCATTTTTACAGCTTTCAAAATCCCTTAATCTTCATGAGCGCAAATACTTAGACATTACTTGTTTAATTGTGTGTGTGTGTGTGTGTGTGTGTGTTTATGGGAAATGTGGTGTGCTTAAGTATTGCCAGTTTCTGCTAATGGATAGGATAGATTTGGAAAACTGGCACGCTGATTGCCAAGTAAAGACAACAGTGCTTTTAGGGACTAGTGGCTTCCCAGGATTCTAACAAATTACCTTAGGCGTTTCATAGAAAAGCTACATTGTTTAAAAACTTAGCATGTGGGTGGATGTGTGTGTTTGTGTGCCGGTGTGTAGCCAAATCCAGTAGTTCACTTTAAGCTGGGCTAAAGGAACACAGTACCAGAACAAATCTTTGTTTCTTATCTTTTGTAGCTAACTTTTTTCTTAAGCACCCTTTAAAGTTTAGTTAAAAGTCCAGTTGTTTTCATGACACCTTCCCCAAACAAAACATGAGTACTTCATTTTCTAAAATTGTCAATGCCCTATATTGTCAATGCCTATGCACTTGGTGCTTAATCATATGGTGTCAATTTTGTGAGTTTTCCTAAGTGTACATTTTTCCCCAAAGAAAATGGTGTGTAAGTCCCTTAAAGGCAGGGAGTGTGTTTTACATTTCTTTTATCTGATGATTTATTGCACATAAAAGACCTTCAGTAAATATCCAAGAAATCTATCCTGGATTTCCCTGTTTACTGTCTGTTGTTTAGTCTTTTTATTACTTGGTACCACCTTTAGCGTGGATGAGAGAAAGATAAGAAAAATTTTTAGTTAAAGAAAATCTAGTGTGTACAGGATGAAATTTGAAAGCAAGTGCATCTTTGAGTTATCTGAGACATCAAATTTTATGCCATCCTCCGGTCCGTTTTCATGGGTAATTGGGAATTACCTGCCTTGTAACTGCATGAGCTGTCTTGGTTAACCATGAATGTGGATCACAAGCATTTCTCTGCTCCTCTCTTACAAACTCCAGATGTGTGTCTGAGATTAATTCAATCTTTGTTTCCCCTTCACCATTTGTTTTTCTATCTAATCTAGTCACCTTTCATGCAGCTGGAGTGGAAATACCAGTATGTTCTTCTCTGATGCCCGATCCTTTCGTTCTTTCTTTTATTGTTTTATTTTCTTTTTGCATGCATGGAAGTTTCTTGGCATGTTCCTATGATAACATTTAAAAAATCTACACTGTTTATAGTTTACATGAAATCTCTGTGTTAGAGTCAAAGGAAAACCATGCATGAGAGGTCGTGGCAAAGGTTTTGCCATCTCACCGTCATGGCAAGTGTCAGAAGATACTAATATGTAGAAGCTCTTTAGATCATTAGTTCTAGGAGTTGAGATGAATCATGAACTAAAAATCATTTTGTTCACAAATCCCATTTTAATTCAGGAACCTTTTTTTCTTTCTCCGTTGTAGCAAAGTACAATGAGCACACAGACATTTAATAAAGAGAAGTTTCCCTTGAGGCACAGACATGAATTGGCAGGTTAAACCAATTGCCAGGACCAAGTCTATGTGCAAAATAAGATTGATTGCAGAATGGCGGTGACTGTAAAAATATGGAAAGCATCAGTGGGTCATAAAACCCTAGAACTTGAAAAAGACATCTCTTTTGATATCACCTGCCCCCAGATGGAAGACATTTTGTTTTTTAACAACATCAACAACAGATAAACAATTAGCCTTTAAAAAATAGTTCCAACCATGGGACCTATTGAAATCTAAAGAATTCATTGTTGGTCACCATTACACAAAGAAATTTTTTTTTTTTAATTTAGGTAAAATCTTCTTCCTTGTAACTTCTATTCATTGTTTCGAGCTCTACTTTCAGTAAAATATAGAATGTCTACTCTTGCCTTTGATGACTGTTCACATAAAGATTTTTCTGGAAATTCTGATCATTCTTTTCATTTCATTATTCTTCTACTGGAACACATCGACCTCGAAGCCCTAGCTAGAACAGTGCATGCAAAATTCTGCATTTAATAAAAAAAATCAATTTTATAAGGTGAGATCAACCTGAGAGTGGTTCAGAAAAAGTGAGACATTAGGGTTTTAGTTGGCCGATCTCACTATTAATCAACACTGAGATTCAGCAGTTATAAAACAATCTCAGGCATCCTTAATAAGGAAAATGTTTTGCTAAACACGTGGTTATTATTTTTGTTTGTAACTTCGACTTCATTGTAAGAATTTTTTTCATATAATTTTCTGGGTTGGGTCCATAACCATTAGAAAAGCTATTTCGTGGTAAAATCAACCACACATCCCAGATTTATGGATCCCAAATAATTTTTAGTATCATCTTCTGATACTCATTTTAATTCAGCAAGCTTATCTTCACCATTTACTTTGTGAAAAGTACTATGCTAGATTCTGGGGTAAATAAACATTGTCCTTGCTCTTAAGAAACTTAAACTTCCATGGAAGAGGCAGATTTGTAAATATTATAGTGTGGCAAAGGAGGAATATAAAATGTATTATAAGATAACAATCATGAAGAAATTAATTCTGCATAGTAGCATCAGGGAGCAATAAAGAGAAGTATTAATATTCAAACTAGACCCTGATGTCTGAATTGGACAAAGACATTCCAGACTTAGGGAGCTCCTTAAGCAAAGACATAGAACAGAGATCCCCAACCTATGGTGAGTTGTATAGTTATTTCATTATGCATTACAATGTAATAATAGAAATGAAGTGCACAATAAATATAATGCTCTTGAATCATCCCCAAACCACCCTCACCTGGTCTGTGGAAAAATTGTCTTCCATGAAAATGGTCCCTGGTGCCAAAAAGGTTGGGGACCACTGACATAGAGAGATCTTGGCATGTTCAGTGAGTGGTAAGAGGTCTGCAGAGACTAGAATCTTTTGAGAACATTTCCAGTCTGGTGCTACAGTGACCTCTTTTGTAGGTATTGTGATAAATCTCAGTGAATTATACATAAGACAGAATTCAGTCGGATAGAATTCAACATGTTTCTCTTAAGCTTTCTTTAATGGTTTTGTTTTTCTTTGTGCATGCATAAAAGCTTACTGGCACGTTCTATGGTAACATTTAAAGCTCTGCACTCATCCACAGTTTGCATGAAGCTTTTGTGTCGAAGTGAAAGGAAAACTTTGTGAGAAAAGCCATAATGAAGATCTTGCTACCTCACCATTATGGAAAGGGTTAAAAGATACTGATTTTCAGAATTTCTTTAGTTTATTAACTCAGAAGTTGAGAAGAACCAGGGTTTGAAAGTCGCTATCTTTTTTCCTTTCAAATGCATCATCTTATTCATTAAAAACTGTTTCTTCCAAATTCTTTCTTTTTTATTTTTATTTATTTATTTATTTTTTTGAGACAGAGTCTCACTCTGTTGCCCAGGCTAGAGTGTCGTGGCGTCAGCCTAGCTCACAGCAACCTCAAACTCCTGGGCTCAAGCAATCCTCCTGCCTCAGCCTCCTGAGTAGCTGAGACTACAGGCATGCGCCACCATGCCCGGCTAATGTTTTCTATATATATTTTTAGGTGTCCAGATAATTTCTTTCTATTTTTTTTTTCAGTAGAGACGGGGGGGGGGGGGGTCGCGCTCTTGCTCAGGCTGGTCTTGAACTCCTGACCTCGAGCGATCCACCCGCCTCGGCCTCCCAGAGTGCTAGGATTACAGGTGTGAGCCACCGCGTCCAGCCAGGTTGATTCCAATATTGAGCTATTTCAAGAAATCCTCCTATAATAATATTTGTATGAGTATCCTGATGTACATG
>CAUYRB010025174.1:0-41715 GCA_963574695.1 Propithecus perrieri | reverse complement strand
AAAAGCAATATATCAACATTAATTTTTGTACCTTGAGTTGTGAAATGGAAAGAAAATCTTGATCATTTGAAAAACATTAATTTCCTAAAATACTAATTTATGTAATTATGGAATGTGGTGTTAATTCTTTTATTATGGGCAGAAATAAAAGCAAAATAGCTTTTTAAAAAGTGTTTCAGATGACATCTCTCCAGGGGTCTTTTAGGGCCAGGGGTTGCATAGACAGCTCTTTACATCATGCAGCGAAAAAACAATAGGGAAGAAGAATCTACTCAAAAATGCAGAAGATGTTGAGCCTTAGAGGAGAAAGAGGTCGTTAAAATAATCTAGATACCTCATCTGCAAGCCAGAATGTTCTTACTTGAAATGTGTCCTTTAGTGCAATACTTACAAGTAATGTGAGGTAAGAAGCCCTAATGGCTTCCTTTCTCATGTTGCGGAGAGCAGAAGCCACTGGGCAGCAATGGCCAAGAGACAGACCTAACTGGGTGAGGACTAAGATGTCATTTATAAGTGTGCTTTTTTTGGAAAGAAAAAATTCTGTTTTTTTAATGGGAAAAGTTGTATTCATTAATGACATGAATTTCTAGCTTCTGGTTTGATGAATCTTTGAAAGGATTAATTTAAGGTAAGTGACAAAGTCTCACCACTGCTTACCATTAGGCTCCAGGTGTTCACTAACAACACTTTCCTCTCCTGAGGTGACTCCTTTTTCTTTCTCTTACCAGTATCTAAAGAGTCTCCACTCTTCCTTCTGCTGGGCAACAATGAGATGACTTATTTAGTAGGTTGAATAACTAAAGTTAATGGGTATTAGGAAGCCTTGGAAATTGATTACAAATGGTGATAAAATTCAGATGAAATGTGTATGAGGCCACTTTATAATGTTTTCTTTCTCCCCCTCCCCATGGCTTTGTTTTGGACTCATCTCATTTTCTAGGTGGCTTCTATTTTCTTTCTCACGTTGGCTTTTTTAGGAAGCAAGGGTTTAATTTGCAGCTTCTCTTGGTTCCTTTTTAATCCTTTAGTAATCCCTCTCTATGTAGTGACATTAGAGACATCCAGGAAAGTGCACTTGGTCCCATAGGCACTCAGATTCTGTATCTTTTGAAGCCAGAAATTCAGTGATGGCTGCACCACTTTACTAATTTGACCACTTGTACCTTGTTTCCTTTGTTGCTAAATGACCCACATTCTTCTGGTCTGTCTTTCCCACTGACAGAGGAGTAAAACCATTTCAGAAGAAGTGTAAAGGCTGGGGTTGGGAGAAGGTGAGCAGCCAGGTGTGTGCCCACTCTGAGTGGGAGGTCCCTGTAGCTCAGCTCCAGGACTTATTCTCAACTTTCCCTTCTGCGAGCAAGAAATGCCACAAAGCAGAGAAGCAGGACCTCATGAGCACCCTTTTTGTGTGCCTGATCCTCACAGCCCTTTCCACACCATCCTTGTCCTGCCCCCACCACAGCCGGATCACAGACGTGGCAGCAGCTCGAAGCTTGCTTTGATGAGTCATGCAAACCTGCCCTGGGTCATTGCTGGGTGCCTGTCCTAGAGTGCTAGAGGGCCCTGGGCCTCATTTCTGACACCCCAGCAAGTTCGTGCCAGGCTACAGATGCAGGGTAAGGCTGGGGAGATGGAGTCTGGGGTTCTTGTGCTATTTGCTCAAAGATGGGGTCCAGAGTCAGCGACCACAGGCAGATGATTCATGGAGAGGCAGGACCTCAGATCTGCGGCCACCAGGCTGCCTGTGCCTGTGAGTGACTTCTTGGCTTAGTTTCCACACAGGCCTCCATTTCTGAGTCTGGGCTCCCCTGGGGCTTTCTCAGCTCAGATGGGGCCGGGGTCAGGGCCAGGCCTGGCAGTGAGGGGTCTTCTACTCTGGGACTATGGGGTGGGGGGACACCAGTGGGGACTTTCTGAGCCTACCCCCATTTGCCTGGTCCTCTCTGTCTGGGCAAAATGCCATCGCCCTTAGTCTAACTCTTCTCAGCTATTTGGATTGGGGGAGGGGCTCAATCATGGGGGCAGTGTGTGTGGGGGCGGTGGGGGGGGAACCAGAACTGAGAAGTCAGCTCCAGATGCTTTTACCCAGGTAGCATGTTGGACTTATTTGCGCTAGTCCTCCCAATTCACATGCTTTAAAGAACGAGTTGCATTGTTCTTTGGCATTCAGGGAAGGGATAGTCTGCAGGAGGTAAGAGATGAAAACCTCACACCCAGGACTGAGCTCTAGCCACATGCTAGCTTCATGCTTAGCATGCTACACACATGGCCCATGGCTCCATTTCATAGGTGAGGATGGTTGAGGCTGCCCAAGGTCACGTAGACCTTTAGGAACAGGCTGGGGCGAGCTCAACCTGCTAAGTTGCTGTCAAACCAACAAAACTGATGGCCTCTGGGCCTGTGGGGCCCTCTCCACCCCTGCTGAGCATGGGGCTGTCCAGGCCTCTAGTGTGCTCCTCGTGCAGTGGTTACACAACAACCACTTCACTAACTCCTTGGGAGTTGTAGGTCAGTTGTGGGACTGGGCTCAGCTGGCCGATTCTTCAGCTCGGACTAGTCCAGAGAGTCCAAGACAGTTTCCCTCATGAGCCTGGAGTCTGGCCTCAGCTGGCCTCTGCCCACACATGATCTCAATATCTCTCCAGCCAACCAGTTGACTTGCTAGCTATAGCCAAGGGATGTCATTGCAAGTGTTCTGTGGAGCCTGGGTGAGGCTGCAAAGCTTTAGGATTGGACTTGGAAGCCTGCAGCCTCCTACTGTTTGAGCAAGTCCCCCTGGCCAGTCCACATTGTGGGAGGGGGGAAGCAGGCCCCACTTCTCAATGGGATGAGAGTCTGTAGCCACCCTAGGGACTCCCCAGAAGGTCCCTCAGCTCTAGCTTTTTAAACGTCTATCTGCTGGTGCCTGCTCTGAAGAGATGAGGGCAGTCTGTGCTTCTAAGCAACCAAACTGTCCTTAAAACCCCACCTGTAGGAGTAAGTGGGGAACTTCTGGGCTCACTCGTGCAGTCCAGATCCCCCATTTGCCTGGAAGCCCCATTTCCTTATGGTCTGGGCCCCAAATCATGCTGGATAACACAATGGATCTCTCCAGCTGCTGATGGTTTCAGGTGTCCTGTAGTCCTAGAAGGAATCTATAGTATTCTCCCCAGATGCCTGGAGGTATCCAGCACTGGGTCTCCCCTCTTCCACTCCATGGCAAAATCTCTCTGAAGGGAGGCTTCTCATCCCCACTCTCAAAAAATAAGAGTCGAGCCATTCTCTTTAAAAGTTTCTGCATTCTTTTTAAAAGCAAACTGTCTGTTGTTGTTCTTTAAAATTCATCCTGCACATTATAGACATTTAGGAAAACCAAGAAGGCAGCTTGGAGAGAAAGGGGACAGAAAGACACCTCATAGTTAGTGTTTATTGTCCCAGTCTGCGTGTGTCACTGCTGGTGTGTGACTGTGGTCTTACTGTGTACAGAGCACACTACTCCCTGGACGCTTAAATGAGTTAATTCACATAGAGCACATACAATCGTGTGCCTGGAACGTAGGGAATCCTGGATGGCACCAGCAGCTGCCACTGTTGCTGTCCTCATTGTTGTGCTAGACCCAGGTAATTTCAAACCTGTAGTGGTTACTGCTGTGGCCCAGTTTCCCTGCCACCTGTACTGTTTTTCTCTCTGTATTGAAAAAAGCCACAGCTGTTTTTTTCCTCCCACAGCCACATGGTGGCACCAGCACTTCACAACGTTCATCTCAAATGCCTAGGTTTTTTTGTTTTTTTTAATTGACAAATAAAAATTATATATTTTTATCATTTATACCATGTTGTTTAATTAACATATGCATACTTATCATTTTTTGTGGCAAGCACACTTAAAATCTACTCTGTTAGCAATTTTCAAGTCTACAATATATTGTTATTAACTATAGCCACCATGTTGTACAACAGATCTTTTTAACTTATTCCTCCTATCTAAGTGAAATTGTGTATCCTTTGACCAACATCTCCCCAAGCCCCAGCCGACCCCAGTTCCTGGTAAGCACCATGGGAGGTGGATTCTGAGGTCAGGCCCTCATGTCTGATTTTATGGCGTCGACATGCACAACAGGATCTTTCATGAACTACAAAAATGTTTCCTTTTTGTGTTTCTTTCCACAAAGGTATACTCGGCACTTAATTTTGTGTAAAAATACCTCACTTTGGCCTCCACATCTCTCAATAATTATACTAAGAAAGTATAACTAGACTAAGGGACAATTCGAAAATAATAATGGTTATTTATTGAGCACCTACCAGGTGTAGCCATCCCTCTGGAGCATACAGAGTAGCTGGAAAGAGACATAATAAACAGTGAAGCAAATAAATTTATTATATGAATATAAGTTCAGAGTGTGGTAAGTACTATGAAGGAAATAGAGGGCCACAGGGGGAATCCACATAATTTGACATTTAGGTGCATGATTCGAGTTAATTTTTGTGAAAGGTGCAAGGTGTGGATCTGGGTTTATTTTATTACATATATTTCCAATTGTTCAACACTGTTTGTTGAAAAAATTATCCTTTCTCCAGTGAATTGCCTTTGTGCATTTGTCAAAGATCAGTGACCTGTATTTGTGGGTCTATTTCTGTGCTTGCTCTCCTGTTCCATTGGTCTACATATCTACTTTGCCAATACTATGCTGTTTTGATTCCTATACCTACACGTTAATAGTAAGTCTTGGAATTGGGTAGTGTAAGTACTTCAATTTTATTCTTCTTTATATTGTGCTGGTTATTCTAAGTCTTCTTTTTATATAAACTTTAGAATCAATTTGTTGATATCTACAAATTAGCCTACTGGGATTTTGATTGGGATTGCATTGAATCTGCACTTCAAATTGGGAAGAATGAACATTTTAACAATATTGAGTCTTTCAATCTATGAGCATGGAATAGCCCTTCATTTACTTAAATCATCCTTGATTTAGTTCATCAGAATTTTGCAATTTTCCAGATCTGTATATATTTTGTTAGATTTTTATACCTAAGTATCTTTTGGTGCTATTATAACAAATATTTTTTGTTATTTCAAATTCTATTTGTACATCGCTGGTATATAGGAAAGCAATTGACCTTTGTATAGTCACCTTGCTATACTTACTTATTAATTGCAGGAGTGTTATTTAGAAGTATGTTGTTGATCTGATTAAAAATGAGCAAAATATCTAAACATTTCTCAAAGGAAGAATGGAAATGGAAAACAGGTCTATGAAAAAATGCTCAATATCACTAATCATCAGAGAAACAAAAATCAAACCACAATGAGATATCATCTTACTCCAGCTAAAATAGCTTCTATCAAAAAGACAAAAAAAATGGAATGTTTATGAGGATGCAGAGAAAGGGGAATGAATATTCATACACTGTTGGTGGGAATGGGAATTAGTACAGTTGATATGGAAAACAGTATGGAGATTCCTCAAAAACCTAAAACCAGAACTACCATATGATCCAGCAATTCCACTGCTGGGTATATATCCAAAAGAAAGGAAATCAGTATGCACCCCCAAGTTTATTGCAGCACTATTTACAATAGCCAAGATATAGAATCAACGTAAGTGTCTATCAACGATGAATGGATGAGGAAAATGTGGTACATATACACAACAGAATATTATTCAGCCACAAAAAAATGAAACCTGTCATTTGCAACAATGTGGATGGAACCGAAGGACATTATGTTATGTGAAATAAGCCAGGCACAAAAGGACAAATATCCCATATTCTTACTCATATGTTGAAAGCTAAAAAAAATTGATCTCATGGAGATAAGACAGTAGAATGATGGTTACCAGAGGCTGGGAAGGGTCATGGGGAAGAGAGATAAAGAGGGATTGGTTAATGTGTGCAAAAATACAGTTAGATAGAAGGAATAAGATCTAGTGTTTGGCAGCATAATAGGGCAACTAGGCAACTATTGTTAACAATTACTTACAGTATATTTCTTTTTTTTTTTTTTTTTGAGACAGGGTCTTGCTCTGTTGCCCTGGGTAGAGTGCAGTGGCATCATCATAGCTCACTGCAACCTCAAACTCCTGGGCTCAAGCAATCCTCCTGCCTCAGCCTCCCAAGTAGCTGGGACTACAGGTGCACACCATGACGTCTGGCTAATTTTTCCATTTTTGGTAGAGACGGGTCTCGCTCTTGCTCAGGCTGGTTTTGAACTCCTGAGCTCAAACAATCCCCCCGCCTTGGCCTCCCAGAGTGCAGAGATTACAGGCCTGGGCCAACTGGCCCAGCCTAGTATATTTTGAAATAACTATAAGAATGAAATTGGAATGTTCCTAACATAAAGAAATGATAAATGTTTGAGGTGATGGATATCCCAATTGCCCTGATTTGATCATTACACATTGTATGCTTGTATCAAAATACCACATGTACATACCCTATAAATATATACAGCTATTATGTATTCATAAAAATAAAGAATTGTTTAAATTCTAGCAAGAAGGGTGTTGTTGAGTTTCCAGATATTTGGGTATTGTTCAGCTGTCTTTCTGTTGTTGATTTATTGTTTAATTCTACTGTCATCTGAGAACAAACTTGGAATGATTTCCATTCTTTTAAACTTGATAAGGTGTGTTTTATGGCCCACACTGCAGTCTATCTTGGTGAACGTTCCATGTGAGCTTGAAAAGAATGTGTGTTTTGCTGTTGTTGGGTGGAGTATTCTATAAATGTCAATGAAATCCAGTTGATTAATAGTGCTGCTTAGATGATTATATCCTTACTGATTTTCTGCCTGCTTGAGCTATACATTACTGACAAGGAGATGTTGAATCCTCGACTGTAGGTTTGGCTATTTCTCTTTCCAATTCTATCAGTTGGTATTCATCCTACTTGGTGCTCTTTGAGCTTCCTGAATCTGTGGTTTTCTGTCTGTCATTAATTTTGGGAAGTTCTCAGCTGTTAAAGGTAGTCTTCATTTCTGTTACAAGTTTTTTTTTTATTTATAGCATTTTCATTTGATTCTTTCTAGAGTTTTCATCTCTCTGCTTACATTACCCATCAGTTCTTGCATGTTGTCTACTTTTTCCTTTAGACTCTTAATATATTAATCATAATTATATTAAATTTCCTGTCTGATAATTCTAATGTCTGTGTCACATTGTAATCTGATTCTGATGCTTGCTGTGTCTTTTCAGACTGTGTTTTTTCTCATCCTTTGGCATGTCTTGTGATATTTTGTAGAAAGCTGGATGTGTTGTATCATAACAGGAATTGAGGTAAAGGGATCTTTAGTGTGAAGATTTATGGTAATTTCAGCAGAAGTTGGGGTATGTTTCATGTTTGCTATAGCAATAATGCCAAAGGATTCAAATTCCCCTAGTGTCATTGCTTTTGTCTCTCTCTTGACTTTGGGCTTCCCTACATACTCCTCCTCAAAGAGAATCTTTTAGCTGTGATCTACTGGTATTATACCAAAACCTGCTGGTGTAGGGGCAAAGTGTGGGACGGGAGCATTCTATAATCTTTCAATTAACTCTCCAGTTTTAATGGGCCTGTGTCTTGGGTGTGACCTTTGCAAGTGTTTCTCTGGTGGCATAGATATTTCCCTCCTGATTTGGACTCCCTCCCCTGGCTGCAGCTCTCCTAGCCTACTTTCCTCAAGCCTTGATCCCTGTTGACTGTATTTTTCCCCCTAAGTGAGACAGGAAAGCCAGAGGAAACTGGATGTAAGGAATGCCCTTCCTCCAAGCCTCTGGCAAAGTCTTCCCTGTGGAGAGTAGGTTTCTGTTACAGAAAATGCTCTGAGCACATTTCACAGAGATTACTCTCCCTTCACTGCCAGAGCCACCCAGTTATGAGGGAGAGTTTCTCAAATTGTCACCAGGAGAATTGGGTATGGTTCTTGCAGATAAAGCCCATGGAAGTGTGGGAGCCACCACTAAGACTGCAGCCCCTGGAAATTTCTCCTTCTCACACTAGTCCACACTCTGCCTGCAGCAATTCTTCAAAATTATGACAGAAGCTCTTCGACTTACATCCCAGCAAATCCAGCAAATCCATTGTAAGTTGAAAATATTATAAGTAGAAAATGCTTAGAACTGGAGACCATTATCCTAAGTGAAGTATCTCGGAATGGAAAACCAAACACCATGTGTTCTCACTAATACGTGGGAGCTGATAGATGGGTACACACGGGCACAAAGTGACATAAAGGACATGAGAAACCGAGAAGGAGGAAGGTGGTGGAAGTGTGGTATAAAAACTTACCTATTGGAGGCCGGGCGTGGTGGCTCACATCTGTAATCCTAGCACTCTGGGAGGCCGAGGCGGGCGAATTGTTTGAGCTCAGGAGTTCGAAACCAGCCTGAGCAAGAGCGAGACCCCGTCTCTACTAAAAATAGAAAGAAATTAATCGGGCAACTAAAAATATGTATAAAAAATTAGCCGGGCATGGTGGCGCATGCCTGTAGTCCCAGCTACTCGGGAGGCTGAGGCAGAAGGATCGCTTGAGCCCAGGAATGTGAGGTTGCTGTGAGCTAGGCTGACGCCTCGGCACTCACTCTAGCCCGGGCAAAAGAGTGAGACTCTGTCTCAAAAAAAAAAAAAAACAAAAAAAACTTACCTATTGGGTATAATGAACACTATTTTGGTGATGAGCACACTAAAAGCCCTGACTTGAGCATTATACGAGATATCCATGTAACAAAAACACTTGTACCCCCTTAGTTAATATTTTGAAATAAAAAGTATATTGTTAAAAAAATGAATTTACCTTTTTTTCCAAGATAGCTGACAATGCAGGCCTGCATTTCCAGCAGGCCTCATCCACCTGGAAGAACCAAAATAGTGTGTAGACAATCACACTTGGAACATATTATCCAAGAGAGAATACAAGAGTTCAACAGAAAAGTGAAAGGAAACCCCAGATTCTGTGAAGGAGAAGGAGGGCAGGCAGCCTGCATGGCCAGGACCAACCAGAAACTGGAAGTGAATCCCAAAGTCAGGAGTGGGTGAGAGAGTGTCTCTGTGCAGTCCAGTTTCCCACTGGAGAATTGTATAATCCAGGCCACAGGATAACACCTTTACCCTCCCGAGCCCTGAATCTAACTTGAGGAATAGCTGGGAGACTGTGACAAGGGGACTACTCCAAGGCGAGTCCCAGGCACTCCCTCAGACCTGGGGCTTAGGGAACTGGGGCTCACACTGGGTAGAGGATCCTGCAGGCAGAACAGAGAAATGAGATTGTCATGGGCTTCAGCCACTGACCTGCACTGGAACCAGGCTCTCTGCAACCCTGAGACCTGAGCAGAAGAGAGTTGCCAAGGAGGCATTGGTATTGAGCCAGTTGGTGTCTCCTACAGCCTGGGGCTGCATTGCAGTGCAGAAGCAAACTGCAGGGACTGAATAGCTTGATCAGTTCCCACAGTCAGGACAGGGGAGGGAGCCACACCAGGGCTGGGGTATGAGAGGGAAGCAGGTCCCACTCCCATGAGCAAATGCTGTGGCTGCAGGGACTGCCCATCCCTCCCTGTGTTGAGATTCAGCATAGCAACTGTTGCCCCTCACCCAGGCATTTTGCAAGAAGCCTGAGGACTGCCCTGCCACCCACCTCAGGGTTGGTGCGTGCCCCTGCCTTTGGGGCAGGCTAGCAGTATAAAGAACTAATCCCAATCTTCCCAACACTATTCCAAAAAATCAAGAAGGATGGAATTCTTCCAAACACATTCTACAAAGTTGGTATCACCCAGATACCAAAACTAGACAAAGACATAACCGAAAAAAGAAAACTACAGATCAATATATCCCTGATGAACACAGATATAAAAATTCCCAAGAAAATACTAGCAAACAAAATACAATAGCACATCAAAAAGATAACATCTCATGATCAAGTGGATTTTACACCTGAGATAGAAAGATGGTTCAATATATACAAATGAATAAATGTGATACATTACCTAAACATAATTATGGACAAAAAACCATATGATCACCTCAATAGGCACTGAAACAGTATTTGACAAAATTCAGCATCTCTTTATGATAAAAACCCTCAGCAAACCAGAAGGAACATACCTCAAAGTAATGAAGGCCATATACGACAAACTCACAGCCAACATTATACTGAATGTGGAAAAATTAAAAGTATTCCTTTTAAGAACTGGAACAAGACAAGGACGCCCACTTTCACCACTCCTATTCAACATAGGACTGGAAGTCCTAGCCACAGCAATCAGGCAAGAGAAAGAAATAAAATGCATCCCAATTGGAAAAGAAGAAGTCAAATTATCCCTGTTTGCTGATGATATGATCTTATATCTAGAAAACCCCAACTCCACCAAAAACCTCTTATATTTGATAAATGAATTCAGCAAAGTTTCAGGATAAAAAATCAATGTAAAAAATCATATTATATATTAGGAATATATTTAAGTAAGAAAGTGAAAGATCTCTATAAGAAAAACTACAAAACACTGATGATAGAAATTGTAGATAACACAAATGGAAAAACATTTCATGCTCATAAATTGGAAGCATTAATATCATTAAAATAAATATACTGCCCCCCAAAAATCTATAGGTTCAATGTAGTCGCTATTAAGATACCAATGTCATTTTTCATAGAATTAGGAAAAATGTTCTAAAATTCATATGGAACCAAAAAAGAGCCCAACTAGCCAAAGCCATCCTGAGCAAAAAGAATAAAACTGGAGGGATCACATTACCTGACTTTAAATTATACTACAAGGTTACAGTAACCAAAATAGCATGGTACTGGTATAAAAATAGACATATACATCAATGGAATAGAACAGATAACCGAGAAATAAAGCCACATATTTACAGCCAATTGATCTTCGTCAAAATCAACAAGAACATATATGGGGAAAGGACACCTTTTCAATAAATGGTGCTGGTAAAATTGGGTTGCTTTATGCAGAAGAATGAAACTGGACCTCTATCTCTCACCATATACAAAAATTAACTCAAGATAGATCAAAGAGTTGAATGTAAGACCTGAAACCATAAAAATCGTGGGAGAAAACCTACAGAAAACTCTTGTGGACATTGGTCTAGGCAAAAAATTCATGACTCAGACCTCAAAACCACAGGCAACAAAAACAAAAATTGACAAATGAGACTTAATTAAACAAAAAGGCTTCCACACAGGAAAAGAAATAATGAACAGAATGAACAGGCAACCTATAGAATGAGAGAAAATATTTACAAACTGTGCATCCGATAGGGGACTAATACCCAAAATTTACAAGGAACTCAACTTGACAACAACAAAAAACGCAAATAATTCCATTAGAAAGTGGGCAAAGGACATGAATAGACATTTTTCAAAAGAAGACATACAAATGGCCAACAGGCATATGAAAAAATGCTCAATGTCGGCCGGGCGTGGTGGCTCACGCCTGTAATCCTAGCACTCTGGGAGGCCAAGGTGGGTGGGTCATTTGAGTCAGGAGTTCAAGACCAGCCTTAGCAAGAGCAAGACCCCCACCTCTACTAAAAATAGAAAGAACTTAGCTGGACAACTAAAAATATATAGAAAAAATTAGCCGGGCATGGTAACACATGCCTGTAGTCCCAGCTACTTGGGAGGCTGAGGCAGAAGGATTGCTTGAGCCCAGGTGTTCGTGGTTGCAGTGAGCAAAAAAAGAAAATGTGATGTATATACACAATGGTATACTATTCAGTCATAGAAAAGAATGAAATCACGTCTTTTGCAGCAACATAGATGGAACTGGAGGCCATAATCTTAAGTGAAACAAGTCAGATACAGAAAGACAAATACTGCATGTTCTCATGTATAAGTGAGAGCTACATAATGTGTACACATGGACATAGAGTGCAGATGTCTCCACTTCCAAGGCAGTGGAGATTTGGAAGGGTAGTGGGATGTGAGCGGGGTGGACAATGAGAAATTACTTAATGGGTACAATGTATGCTGTTCAGGTGATGGATACCCTAAAGCCCTGACTTCACCACTATGTAATCTATGCATCTAATAAAATTACACTTGTACCCCATAAATCTATACAAATTTTAAAAAAGAAAATGCATTTAATACACTAAACCTACCAAACATCATATTTTAGCATAGCCTACCTTAAACATGCTCAAAACACTTACATTAGACCAGCAGCAGGAGAGTATCATACCACATATCACTAGCCTGGGAAAAGATCAAATTCAAAATTCAAAGTACAGTTTCTGCTGAATGTGTATCATTTTCACACCATCATAAAGCAAAAAAATTATAAGTCAAACTACTTCAAGTTGGGGACTGTACTGGACTGTTCCTTACCTGTCTTCTGCTCCAGGTAAGCAGATGACAGCCGAGCTCTGCTGGGTGAGCCTTTTTTGGTCAGATTTCCAGGTGGGGACTTGCCCCACAAACTCAATTCGCTGATGGATTTCCAGTTTTTCCATATTTTTCATGTAAGAATGGGAGCAATGACTTCTAAGTTAAACCAAAAGTCCTCCGGAGGGGCCACTTTAGATAGTGGGTCAGGGAACACTGAAAATGACATTAGAGCTGAGTTCCCAAATAAGCAGGAACGCAGCAGCCCTGCCAGGTAGGCTAATGCTCCCATTTTACAGGTAACAGTCCCAGGTTTAGAGAAAGTGATTTGCCCACGGGCCAAAGCCCAAGGCTTTGAGCCAGGGCCCATCTGTCTCGAAAGTCAGTTCTTTCCCCACTCCACCAAGCAGCCTTGAACTCGCAACAAAGAAGGAGAGGCTGAAGGAGCCATGTGTCCGTGGAAATGCTTAAATGTATTTGGAGTCTTCAAAATCGTGTCTTTCTTCTGATAGCTTTGCCTCAAACAAGCAAAACTGTAGTTGACTTTAACCCTGAACAACTGCATTGCAATACAGTAGTTAGAGCTCCAGGCAGAGAGCCCGGAGACCTGAGTAGTGGCCCGGCTCTACCAGGAGCTTGCTGGTGACCTTGGGAAAGCACTTGCTCTCCTTGAAGCTCATTTTTTTTCATCCATAAAATGAGAAATCACAGACATGTCACAGGAGTTTCTGAGTAGCATGGAAACATTTTTCATTGAATATCAATGCCCCTTAGCTACCTAGAGGCCAAAGAGAGTTAATCCTGACCCAAGGAAGGGATCATCCATGTGGAGCTCGGCTCTGGTTCAGGTGCTGATGAAAGGTTTAGAGCAAGTCAGGAGACAACAGGGTGCAGACAAGGACAAGTTTCCCACCCTGATGGCACCTCGAAGGGACCATTTCCTGGACAAAGGCTGCCTCGGCCCTAACCCAAGCCCCAGTATACTGATTCACCCTGGTTTATGTGCCCATGGCGTCACTGAATTCTTCCTCAGCAGTCATCTCACTGAGGACAACTACAAGGATGAAGCCAGGACAGAAGCCACTGTGCAGATCATCTTGTATAGTCTAGGGACTTGTCAGTTTGGCAGACCCCTAGCTGGATCTGGACCAGTGGCAGCGACAAATAGGCAGCCCACACCGTGATGCTGGGCCCACTGTCTGGGAGAAGACAGTTGCTCTCAGGCTTGCATGACTGGGTTCAGACGTGAGGTGGAAATTTTGCAAATGCAATGATGCTCTCTAAGTGTGTTCCACTTGGCCATCCATATATTTAACCATTCATGTACAGACTGAATTAAAACCCCAGCTTTGGGCCGGGTGTGGTGGCTCACACCTGTAATCCTAGCACTCTGGGAAGCCGAGGCAGGAGGATCGCTTGAGGCTAGGAGTTTGAGACCAGCTTGAGCAAGAGCGAGACCCCATCTCTGCTAAAAACAATAGAAAAAAAAACAAAACCAAAAAACCCCTGCTCTACTTTTTCTTTGTTCTGTGACCTTGACCAAGTCACTTAACCTCCAATCCTCCTAAGCCTCCAATCCTCATCTTTAAGAGGATAGTAATGCTTTTCTTACAGAAGTGACGTGAGGGTTACCTGAGATAATGTATGTAAAGCACTTAGTGCTGTGCCACACAGAACATGAACATGTGGTAAATGGGAGTTATAATCTTCACTATCATAACAATTAAGTTAACTCTTAACCATCGAATACGTAACCACTGGGCACCACGCATGAGCCAAGTACAATGTGTGCCTGGTTCTGCACATGAAAGAAAAATTGGTCCAACATAATCCCTGCCCTAAGGAGCTCCTAATCCAAGAGAGAAGCAAATCATACACCAAATAATAATTGCACAAGGCTGACTGGAGTCACGCCCAGGAGAGGAACCTCAAGTCCTAAGAGAATCCAAGGTGGGAGCATTTGCTGTGGGTACAGGAAAGCACGGGCCTTGACTTTGGATCTAACTGAGGCAGGAGATGGAGGAGCAGAGATCAAGCCCGTGGACCTGGGATGGTGCAGAGGGAAGCCAACCCCACCACTCAGAGTTCTTTACTGGGTAAATTGGAGCATAGCCTACAGCCCACCAGGAGGGCCCATGCGGCATCCCCAATAGAGTCTTTTGTAAACGATGTGCACTTTTTCTCCAAGGCTTGCAGTGGCCAATAAACTGGGTCATGAAGGTACCTCCCTGAGGTCTCACAGACTTCCTGTGAAGATGGGAACTGTGGGATCTGCTCAGAGAACTTTGCAATGTTCCCAGAGGAAGTCAAAGCATCTGCCTCAGGTCCTGGAGCCCCCTGCAGTCTATGACCACCTCTGAGGGCATGTTAAGCAAAACCCATCTGTAGCAGTTCCCTACAGCTACATTATCACCCAGGGATGTGCAAATCAACCTACACTACAGATACTTTGCTGCAGGGAGGGTCAGCAAAGGCTTCAGAAGAGGGTGGTGTCGGTCAGGGTCTGGCAGGATTCAGGGAAGGGGGAAGGAGGAAGACAGAGCAAGGCAGAGGCAGAAGTGGCAGATGGTGTCTGGATCTGGTAGCAAGCCCACTCTGCTGGAGCAGAGGGCACCTCTGCGATGACAATGGCTCCACTTTCCAAGTACTTTAAAGAGTACGTACAGTGCATGGGGTTCTGGGCTAAGATCTAGAATAATTGTCTCATCAAACCCTCACACACTGGATGCAGTTAGCTCTGGTTTTCTTTCTTTCTCTTTCTTTCTTCTTTTTTTTGAGATGAGGACTCACTGTATCACCCGGGCTGGTCTTGAATTCCTAGGCTCAAGTGATCCTCCTGCCTCAGCCTCCCGAGTAGCTGGGACTACAGGCATGTGCTGGCCATTATCTCTGTGTTTCTTAAAAGAAAGCCAAGGCTTAGTGAGATAAATGATTCAGTTTACAGACATAAAGGCTGTTAAAGTGGAACTCAACCCTGACCCCAATCTTTGACTACTACGAAATATCAAGTTCCAATGAGATATGATAGGGAAAGTGATTGGGATCAGGACAGACAGGATCTTTCATACTGAGCAAAGAGTTTTGCATTCACGAAAGCTCTGCAGTGGGGGCATTTTGAAGGCCTCAAAGCTTGTGGTAGGGTCTCCACAAGCCTGAACAGAAAGTTGCATGCAGACCCAGGAACAAGAAAGTTGCAAACACCTCAGCCTGGAGGCCAGGAAAACTCTGATCCGAGATGGGGTGGTGTCTGCTGGATGTATGACTCAGAACTAGAGCTCAGAAAAGTTTTCCCAGGTGCTGGGTGTGCTCACTCTACCGTTCTTTGGCAACACTCTGGGCTTCTGCATCTTCAAGACCTGAGGTGACACTTGACTTATTTCCATGGTTATGTATGTGTCCGGTAAAAATGAGCAACCCAGAGGCTGATGAGGGCGTGGGGAAGAAGAGAGCGAGACTCAGGAGAACCTAGAGCCTCACAGAGCCTCTCCCCACCACTCTGGCTTTGCTCAGGAGCACCGCAGGGCCGTGGGCTCCTGTTCTGTCCTGCGAAAGAGGAGGAGGAACTCACCAGAGCTGCTGGAACATCATGCCTATCCAGCTGTGAGTTGGGTCACCTTGCATAAATGCATGGGGACCTTGGACAAGTCTCTGTGCTGTCTGCAAAATAACAGGATGGACTGGGTGATCCTGAAGACTCTTTTGTCTGTTTTGTTTGTTTGCTTAAATTTTTTATTGTGGTAAAAAAACAAAACAAAACAAAAAACATAAAATTTGGCATCCTAACCATATTTAAGTGGTTACAGTTCAGTAGTGTTATGTTTACATTGTTGTGCAACAGATCTCCGGAAGTTTTTCATCTTGCAAAACGGAATCTGTATCCTCATTAAACAGTAACTCCCCATTTCCTCTCCCCCCGCCCAGCCCCTGGCAACCACCATTCTTCTTTCTGTCTGTACGATTTGGACTACTCTAGGTACTTCCTAAAAGTGGAATGCATCATAAAGTATTTGTCTTTTTGTGACTAGCTTATTTCACTTAGCATAATGTCCTCATGGTTCATTCATATTGTAGCATGTGTCAGAATATCCTTCCTTATTAAGGCTGAATAATGTTCCATTGTGTGTGTGTGTGTGTATAATTTTGTTTATCCATTCATCTGCTGATGCACACTTGAGTTGCTCCCACCGCTTGGCTATTGTGAATAATGCTGTTATGAACCTGGGTATGCAAATATCTCTTTCAGACTTGACTTGGCCGTTCAGGTTTAAGATGCAATGAGTTCAGTTGCATATTTTATTTCTTATTAAAAACTCCACCAAGCCTCTTGAAGAGTGAACAAATTAAAATTAACATTTCAGATGCTGCAAGGGGACATTCACTTTAGGAAGTCTGGACCCTCAAGCTAAGATTTTGGCACTCAGCAAAGTCCTAAGTCCGTATCACCAGGAGGAGCTAGAATAGTACTAAACTTGGGCGTTGCAGAAGAGAATCTTGGCATTCTGCAGTATAATTATGAACTTCGATCACAACTGTATCTAGGAAATTCTTTCAGCAGCAATAATGGGTGTCTATTAATGTGAGTCATTTGCTGGATACGCCATGCATTGACTTGTTGGAAAATATGCAAGATCACGTGCCAGATGTGCAGAAGAACATCCTTCAAACTCAGCGATGCATACCGGCCCCCTGGGGAAAAACATTTAAAATCCATACATTCTCCTTTGAAAGAAAGGTTTGGTTTTTCTCTCCTGAGTAGCATGGTTGAAAGGTCTGGCCAAAGATCCGGCTTGCAGGCATGTTCAGAGTCATTGCCACCTTCCCCTCCAGCACAGTGACTCAGGGGGTGGTGGGCGATGGTTAAATGATTAATATTATAGCATAGGTGTGCCCGCTGGTTGGGGTGCAGTTATTCACAGAATCCTCCTTGGAGAAAACTGTAGCAAAGATTTGGGCTGATCCATCAAAACTGTCCTCTCTGGGCTCATTTTCATTTGAATCCCCATCCGCATGCCACAGCCGCATAAGGAGCACCTAGTCATTCTTGCTAATGATGGTCACCAAGGCCTTGCCTGAGAGTGTGGCCATGAAGAGCGCAGTCTCTGACCTTGAGATCCTAGCAGCACAGGAGGCACAGAGAGGTGGGAGGTGGGCATTAATAGAAGCAGGAACCAACTGTGGGAGCCCAGAAGAAGGAACTAACTCAGGCAGAGTGTGAGGAAAAGCATCGCACAGATGCTATTTGACCTCGGCGTTGAAGGACAAGGAGGAGCTGTACAGGCAGAACAGTATAAGGAAGGGCAGTCTAGGCTGGGGAAACAGCATGTGTGCAAAGACATCCAGGGTCTGGAGACAAGTAAGAACAGCAATATGCTTGAATAGCAGAGGGCATGAGAGGTTGGGGCTCGTGAACACCTCTTAATGAGGTGGGCGTGCTCCAGAATAGGGCCACGGCACTCCACCCCCAGGAGGAGCCCTGGGGGGATCCATTGTCATTCCTGGCCACCCTGGGTACATTAGTACAGATGTGTAGCATTAATGGACTCTTGAAAATGTGCTGTCGGCCCTCAGGCTGGGCTCCAATTTACCCAGGAGATGGAACCCTGAGTATGGAGTTGGCTTCCCTCTGCACCACCCTGGGTCCATGGGCTTGACCTCTGCCCCTCCATCGCCTTCGTGTCTTTCAGTGTCACTCAAACTAGAGGCCTCAAAGTATTTATTTTTTAAAAGATGATGAAATACTCTTAAATGTGAAGTTGTGGCAAACACTGCATGGGAGCTAGACCCCTCACAATCCAGAGGCCCAAGGTCTTAATGACGCACTCCACGGTGTCTGACCAGAGAGAAGATGCAGGGCCAAGGGTGGAAAACAGGCATTGCTTTTCAGGCTACACAAGGGCTACTTTTATGGCAACTGTCAGCGGGACGGGGACTCTAAATCAGCAAGGAAGAGACCCCACCAGGCAAAGCTTTGCGCCGATGTCTGCTCTGGTGAGGCTGCAGTAAGCACAGAGAATGTCCCCTTTCAGCTCCTTTCTGCAGGAGCTCTGGTCACCCCGGCCACTGACTGAGACTCCCCAACATCCCTGGGGTGCAGAAACAGCATTCACCAGCGCCACACGATCTCCCCAGGTGCCCTGACAATGTGCCAGTGAGGGGAGGCTGTCGATCATTTACGATATCAGCAGGAGAACAGCTGGTAAGGGGCCTGGAGGCAGGTCGGAGCCTTTTGTCTTCTCCTGGAAGGACTGGCTGGTGGCAGCGGGCGTTGTCCAGAGCAGGTTATCTATGACTTGGGAAACAATGCTTTTTATCATCCCAACCAACACTCTTTGTCTGGGATACATGCTATCCTGAACAGGACACCAGGAAAAGACAGAAAAACTTGAACTCTGTTAGGCAAACCTAGACTCTTCTGGGATGCTGTTTGCTCTAAACATTTTTAGAATGAAACTGAGAGTCTCCTGGGAGAGCCTTCAGGGACTGGAGCAGCCTGTCTCACTAGACAGGTTTCTCTTTGTCGCGGAGCTCTGAGTGCCTCTCCAGCCCCAGTGAAAGTGCAGATGATTTTTAAATAGTAATTAATAATTGAGTGAGAGATAGGCAGAGCTAGGAAGAACTATAGAGATCTTCCAGAGCAGGGTACCCGAGATATGGGTTATGAGAACACTTTCATTTATTAATATTGTAGCTCCTTTCTTTTTAATTATTTTGCTTTAAAAAAATGCCAACAACACACTGTCTATAAATTGAAAAGTGAACCTCCCCCTCCCCAGACTGTAACCACCGTTACCAGTTTGCAGTGTTTCCTACTAGATCTTCTTCTATGCACGTACAACGTCATCACGTGTAGATAGAGACCTACACATGGTCAGACGTGGACGTAGTCAGAGAGACAGACTATAACTTGGATAGAGACACATCGAATGTTGGCTGTGCCTTCTTATCCTGCAGGAACAGGGAATCTGTGAGCTGAGAGGGAAGCTCTTGGGGATGGAGAGTGATGAGTACAAGTTTTCTGTTCCCAGCCAGCTGAAGGGAGTTAGTTATACTGGAACATCCCCACAGAGAAAGAGAAACAGGCCAGGCACGTGGGGATGTTGAGATTTCTAAAACTAACAGGAGAGAAGGGATCAGGGTACCCAACATAATGGAGGGCCTGAGCCCTACCTGTCCCTGGACGCTACAAGATTTTTGTAGAAACTGGACTATATGCACTGAAGCAATGACAGTGGCTTCATATCTCTAATGGCAAGCCTGCTGTCAGTGGATGAAACACCAGGGACGTTTGACAATACTGAGTATTGTCGAAGATGTTGATCAACTGGAACTCTCATGCATTGCTGGTGGGAATGAAAATGATACAGTCCCTTTGCAAAACAGTTTGATAGTGCCTTGCAAAGTTAAACAGACACCACATGACCCCTCGAGAGAAATGACAACATATGTCCAAACGAAGGTTATATGCAAAGTTTCCCAGCAGCTTTATTCGTAACTGCCAAAACCTGGAAGCAACCTGCTATGGTTTGCATATGGTTTGTTTGGTCCTAGCGAGTCTCATGTTGAAATCTGGTCCCCAATGTTGGAGGTGGGGCCTCGTGGGAAGTGTTTGTGTCATGGGGGCAGACCCTTCATGAATGGCTTGGTGTTGTCTTCTTGGTAATGAATAAGTTCTTTTCTATTAGTTCCCACAAGAGTTCCCCCGAGAGCTGGTTGTGAAAAAGAGCCTGGCCCCTTGCTTCCCTCTCCCTCTTGCTTCCTCTCACACCATGTGATCTCCATACACCACCTGCCTTTTCCTTCTGCCATGAGTAGAAGCAGCCTGAAGCCCTCACCAGAAGCAGCTGTTTCTTGTTTCTTTTTTTTTTTTGAGACAGAGTCTCGCTCTGTTGCCCTGGCTAGAGTGAGTGCCGTGGCGTCAGCCTAGCTCACAGCAACCTCAAACTCCTGGACTCAAGCGATCCTCCTGCCTCAGCCTCTCGAGTAGCTGGGACTACAGGCATGCGCCACCATGCCCGGCTAATTTTTTTTTATATATATTTTTAGTTGTCCAATTAATTTCTTTCTATTTTTAGTAGAGAGGGGGGTCTCGCTCTTGCTCAGGCTGGTTTCGAACTCCTGAGCTCAAACAATCCGCCCGCCTCGGCCTCCCAGAGTGGTAGGATTACAGGCGTGAGCCACCGCGCCCGGCCTGTTTCTTGTTTCTTGTATAGCCTGCAGAATCGTGAGCCAAATAAATCTCTTTTCTTTACAAATTACCCAGCTTCGGGTATTCCTTTATAGCAACACAAATGGACTAAGACAAAATCCAAATATACCAAATATATCCATCAACTCTGGTGAAAGCATAAGCAACTTTTGGCGTATCTACGCAATGGAATACTTCTCAGCAATAAAAAAGAATGAAGTCCTTGTGCACACAACGGCATTAATGAATCTCAAAAGCATTATTCTAAGTGAAAGAAGCCATACATACTGCATGATTCCATTCGGATGAAACTACAAAAAGCAAGACTATAGTGATAGAAAAGAGGTCATTTGGGCCGGACGCGGTGGCTCACGCCTGTAATCCTAGCGGTCTGGGAGGCCGAGGAGGGAGGATTGCTTGAACTCAGGAGTTCAAGAACAGCCTGAGCAAGAGCGAGACCCTGTCTTTACTAAAACTAGAAAGAAATTAGCTGGACAACTGAAAATATATAGAAAAAATTAGCCAGGCATGGTGATGCATGCCTGTAGTCCCAGCTACTCGGGAGGCTGAGGCAGATTTGCTTGAGCCTAGGAGTTTGAGGTTGCTGTGAGCTAGGCTGATGCCACAGCACTCTAGCCTGGGCAACAGAGTGAGACTCTGTCTCAAAAAAAAGAGGCCATTTGTTTACTGGGGCCAAGGGACTGGGGGAGGGGATTGACCACAAAGGGGCATGTGAGAAGTATTGGGGTTAATAGAAATGTTCTATGCAATGATTGTGACTGTGGTGGTACATGACTACGCACATTTTGCACAACTCTTCAAATCATACACTTAAAATTGGCAAATTTTATCTCAACTACACCTTAATAAAAAATTATACTTCAAGTCAGGCACAGTGGCTCACGCCTGTAATCCTAGCACTCTGGGAGGCTGAGGCAGGAGGATCACTTGAGCTCAGGAGTTTGAGACCAGCCTGAGCAAAAGCAAGACCCCGTCTCTACTAAAAATAGAAAAAATTAGCTGGGCGTGGTGGCACATGCCTGTAGTCCCAGCTACTCGGGAGGCTGAGGCAGGAGGATCGCTTGAGCCCAGGAGTCTGAGGTTCCTGTGAGCTAGGCTGACGCCACTGCACTCTAGCCTGGGCAACCGAGTGAGACTCTGCCTCAAAAAAAAAAAAAAAATTATACTTCACTAAAGCTGACAAAGAAAAGGTTTAAATTCAAGCAAAAAAAAAAGTTAGAAGGAAATTGATATTATTAATAGAACTAAGAAATGGGATATAACTATAGGTAGAGTTTTTAATTTTTAAAATAAATTTTAATGTGTATATTTAGGGTATACAACATAATATTATGGGATACATATAGTGAAATGGTTACTACGGTCAAGCAAATTACCATACTCCTCGTGTCACATAGTACCTATTTTTTAAATTTTGTTTTTTGTGGTAAGAACAGATAAAATCTACTCATTTGGCAGGAATCTCAAATAAAGTACAATTTATTATTATTACCTATAGTCCTCATGTTGCGCATTAGACCTCTAGACTTGTTCATCCTGCAAATCTGCTACTTTGTATCTTCTGCCCTACATCTCCCCATTCCTCTTCCCCAAAAACCACTATTTTATTCTCTTATCTCTGTATATTTGACTTTTGTAAAAAAGATTTCACATATAAGTAAGATCATGCAACATTTTTCTTTCTATGTCTTGCTTATTTCACTTAGCCTAACGTCCTCCAGGTTCATGTTCATCCATGTGGCGAATGGCTGGAGTAGAGTTTCTAGAAAATCATTAGCGAACAGCTCTAAGTAAATACATTTTATTTGGAGTTTTTTGTTTGTTTGTTTGTTTGGTTTTTGAGACAGGGTCTCTCTCTGTCACCCAGGCTGCAGTGCAGTGACCCAACCACAGCTCGCTGCAGCCTCAGACTCCCAGGCTTAAGCGATCCTCCTGCCTCAGTCTTCCAAGTAGCTAGGACTATGGGAGTGCACCACCACGCCCAGCAAATTTTTTCATTTTTCGTAGAGATGAGGTCTCGCTATGTCAACGAGGCAGATCTTGAACTCCTGGCCTCAAACAATCTTCCAGTATTGGCCTCCCAAAGTGCTAGGATTACAGGTGTAAGTCACCATGCCCAGTCCTTAAATAAACACATTTTAAAACTTAATTGAAGTGGATAATATAAAATTTATATATTATAAAAAATATACAAATTTATTTAATATATTTTATGTATTAAATTTATTTTAATTTTATCTATTTATTAAATTTATTTAATAATAGATTTATTTAAATATATTATAAAATACATATATTTTATATATATAAATATATATATAATTTAATAAACTAAATCTATAGAGAAGTTCTCCACTAGTTTACTCTGCTAGTATAACCCAGATGCCCCCAAACTGATCAAGGACAGTGATGAGTTAGAAGCAGCACAGTCCACGGGACTACTCTTACTTCTGACATCCATTGCAAGTTCCTGGGTCCTTGAGACCACCCTTGGGTTTGATACTTCACCAGAGAGACTCACAGAACTCACTGAAAACTGTTAGACTCACAGTTATAGTTTATTACAGGGAAAGGATACAGATTGAACTCATCCAAGGAGAGTCCAGGAAAGTTCCAAACATGGAGCTTCCAGTTGTCCCCTCCCTGTAGAGTCCTGGACAGTGTTGCTTTTCTGGCATCAGCGTGTGGTGATACGGAGTATTGCCAACCAGAGAAGCCTACCCGGGCCTTGGTGTCCAGAGTCTTTATTAGGGCTCAATCACATAAACTTGGTGGCTGCCCATGTGGCCGTCCGCAGTCTCTGGACTTTGTGGGGGTCAAGCTAATACTACTTGGTCTCCACTCTAAATCACATCTTTGCTATCTGACGATACCAGTATCACATTGATTTGAAATACAAAGACTGTATGGTGTTTTGATCTGTGGCAAGGCAAATTTCACCTCACTGTTCTTTCACATAATTTTCATACCTACTCTTAGCATTTATGTTTCCTTATAAAACTTAAATTCTGTATTATTTAATTTGCATTCAGCTACGAGTAATAGAAAATTGACTAACACTGGTTTAAGCGATAAACACACTGTTCATGTAACAAGATGCTGAGGGGTGGACTGGCCAGCATTAGATCAACATTGCAACAATGTCAGCCATGAAATAGGTTCCACCTCCTTCTGCTTCACCAACCTCAGCTTATTGACAATGCATTCTGCTTTTTGCCTCATGGTCTTTACATGGCTGCACAGATCTGAGAACAGTAACCACATCCAAAGACAGGAAGCAAGAACTCTTTTCACATGAGACTGTCTTTCTTCTGAGAATAAAAGCTATTTCTCAGGAGGCCTCAATAGACTGCTTATATCTCATTTGCCAGAACCAGGTCATACACCCATTCTTGGACAAATCACTGGCAGAGAGGACAGAAATTAGAGTTACTGGTTGACACCAATCATAATTCACTGGTCTGAAGTAGGGACCAATGTTCTCTGAGAATAAAGCTTCTCTACCAATACCTGAACCAAATTACAGTTCTCTTTGAAAGAAATGAGTGGGGAATAGCTGTTAGGTAGGCAATAGTGTCTGCCACAACTTTACATTTAAAAATATCCCATCAATTTTTTTTTTAAAAAGAATACCTTGAGGCTTTTAGTTTGAATGACATTAAATTTATATATTAATTTAGAAAGACTATCTTTTTATAATATTCAAGTTTTTTCATCAAGCACATGGTGTGTGTGTGTGTGTGTGTGTATATACACACTGTATAAAAGCTCCTAAAATATTACCCTATGATTTGGTACTAAAATGAAAAAGTTATTGCAAATGCAGAAATTCCTGGTATATATATTTTTCTATTTGTTTTCAATCTTAGTTTAAGAACTTTAATAACATTTCTAGTTTCCTTAATATAAGTCCTGCAGTGCTCTACCTCAATATAGGTCCAAGTATTTTAGAGCATTTGTCACAATTGTAAATGAAACATTTTTCTAAAAGGTACTTATTGGTATTCGCACATACCCCTTGTATTCTGCCATTTTTCTAAATTATCTCATGAGAGACAATACAGCATGGTATTTAATATTATGGAGTCAAAGTGCCAGAGATTTAAACCCCGCTCTACTACCTTCTAGTTGTGTGATCTAGGCAAGTTACTCTCTGTGCTCAGTTTCCTCATCCATAAAATGGGTAATAATAACCCCTGTAAAGGTTGCTACAAGGATTAAATAAAGTAACATATATGAATATTTAGAATAGTCCCCGGCACATAGTAAATTGTATACTATACTAGGATTTTCTATTACTAGAAAATAATATCTTATTAATTCCAGTCATTTTTAATATTCATCTTAGGTTATATAGGGATACAATCATACCATTAGCAAAAAGAGATAGTTTTCTTTTCTAATGTTAATACGAATTATTTAATTTTTATTGAATTTTTTAATACTCCAGTACGATGAAGGCAGAGGTCTAGTTCCTTATTTAATCAAAATGAATGTTTGCCATTTAAGACATTTGCTTTTAGGTCTTGGTAAAGAATATTTATCATATTTAAGTAATTTGCTTTTATTCCTCTTTTACTCAGTTGTTTTTGCTGTAAATTTTTACTAAATCTGTTTTTTACTATTGATGTGATAAATAGTCTTATTATTCCTTTTTATTTGTTCATATACATTGATATATCTACTGATGTTGATACCTACTTGCATCCCTGGACTAAATTCTACTCAGTTGTAGAATAGAAAGCTCATAATTTGTAAGTTGCACATTTTTTCACATTTTAACATCTCTGAAATTGGGTCATGCGTTACAATCAATAGTGTCCTACAATTGCTATTGACTAGCCAGCAGGTGTCACACAGTTGTCATTGCCTCCACACATATCAATGTAGTCATGGCTGCTCAGATTGTTGACCCTTCAGTTGAGTTATGTACATTGTTTATATTTCATGAGTTGAGTCTAATCACTGTATAAAAGCTCCTAAAATATTACCCTATGATTTGACATTGAAATGAAAAAGTTATTGCAAATGCAGAAATTCAAGGAATCAGAGCAGTGGAACATAAATTTGATATTAATAAAGCAAATTTTGTCATCAGAGGAATGACTTCACTCTCCTATTTTCTTGCAAAGCAACAATCTAGGGACTTATGAAACTAAGAAAGCAAGCTACACACAGACACACAAATGAAGTCTATTATGTTTTGCTATTGAGATACACACAAAAGAATTGCAATGAAGTTTGGAAAAACTGCCAAATCTTTCGAAATGGATAAAAGAAATTCCAAAGCAATGAGACGTTGGTGTCATCCATTCATGTGTTTTGAAGGACTATCATGAAGTTGTCAAACATCTCTTTATCAAAAACTTCTTGCTGACTTTGAGCAGAAGACTATATGGAGCACCCTTTAAGAAATGCTATAGCACCAGTGTTTCCTATGGTCAAAGGATAATATTGTGTGACAAATCCAGAAATCAGTGACCCTGAGCCTAAAAATTGTCAAGAAGAGTTGGACTTTGAATGTGAAAGTATCTAAGGAATACTTTAACATGTTCATTTCACTTCTATTTTCCTTTATAAGTGTGCACACAATGATAAATAAGATAGGAACTAACCCAGAGTTAGACCAATCAATGTGCAGCAGTACCCTGGCCACGATGATTGGCCAATCAGAGTGAGGCTCTGGGCTTTGTTCACTCCTTAATCTAACTGCCCCCTCTCCATGCTGAATCCTGGTAGCCATCCTGTGACCACAGGGAGACTAGCCTTAACATGAAGTCAACATAGGCATAAGAGAGAAGAAAAAGAACCTGAATTGTCAATGACTTCATTGAACCACAGGATCAATTCAAGACAATTTGAATTGAGTGTTCCATTACTTGCAAGCCAAAGCTTCCTAACTGAATAAAGGCTCCTTAAATGTTAGTTTATCATGCAAATAATGCATGAGGACACTTGAGGCAGTCCTGCTTTTCCAATCTGGGGGCAGAATCATCCCACCATGCAGCCCTTAGTTCCCCACTGGCTCACCTGGTAAATCATTGGCCACATATATTGAAGGCTCTAGAGAGAGGTCCCTACAGACTTTGCTGTGAGGCACACTGTGGAAGTAGTGCAACTTTATGCTTCAAAAACTAAAAAAACAGCTGAATTCAGAGGTCTTGGCAAGTAAGGAAGATATTTGGAGCTGATCTGTGCACATCTATTTTTGTGGTTCATATACAATTTTTGATCTTGATTTGATGTTTATGCATTTACAGGATGGGAATCTGGGCCTGAGATAATGAAGTCAAGCACCAACTTTTGCTTTATTTTCACTTCGATGCTAACCACTTCCTGAACTGTTCCCAAAGAGCCCAGACACTACAGGGCCATCAGCTTAAAAAATCATGTTTTACCTCTGGCTTGGATCGCCGCTGAGTAAGCAGATGAGGCTGACTGAATCTAGAGGTGCCGTGACGCTGAAAAAATCTCAAGTCTTCACCCAAATCTGCCTCCTGCTAGTGATGTTTTATGCCTGCCCTACAGGATTTGTGAGGGACAGAAAACTTTCCCAACCCCTGTCAAGATGGTATCATACCTAGCTTATCTAAGTTGTCATAAAGCTTCTAGTCATCCTTAATTTCCACCCCTTTAAATTCAAAATCTAAGGCTATTTTATGATCTTTACAACACTTGAATTATTTTTCTCCTTAAAACTTGGCTGATTGGTGGGGTTTTTTGGATTTATTTCTCAGGTTTTTTGTTTTGTTTTGATTGTTTTTGCTTTTTTTTTTTTTATCCTTGGGCTTTGTAAATAAGTTTTCCTGTGCCTGCTTGCCCATAACTTATTTTTCTGGTCTAATGACTATTTTTAATGAGTTCAGCCTGGGCCTTTTTGTACAAAAAGAAACTTCAGAGTGTGAGGAGCATATTAATGAGCTATCAGATCTACTCTGGTTTTTGAAGTTTAGAGTTTTGGGATGCTACAGAAGTGTAAATATCATTATGGCCTTTGCATTTGATTAATAATTATATCACAGCTAAAGCCTCAGGGCACCTCCCACTCCAGAATTCTGCTATCCCCAACCCCAATGGCTCTGCCATTAATGGTCAGTCTCTGGGAGCCCAAGGAAACGGCTTCCCGATTTATTCTACGTGGCCTTCCCTGCAAACCTTCCTCAACTTTGACCAAACCTCCAATTTCAGGATAGAAAGAGTGACACTTTTCCCCCTCCTCTTCACAAGGTAGGGAGAAATGAGGCAGATGTGAGAAAGGTCTTCTGGGGGTAAAATGACTTTTTTTTTTTTTTACTACACTCACAATGTACCAAACTATACCAAATATTTTCTGGCCTTCAAATCAGATGCCTACTCATGCAAGAAAACTGCATGATCATTCAGGCTGATCCCTCTTACCCTCAATATAGATCCACACTCTCTTCCATAACAGTTCCCACGTTCATCTTCGTGCTGATCCTGGGCCAGGCTCTGGGCTCCCAGAGGTGAAGCAAAGGAACTCGCAGGTCAGTTAAGGAGAGACCCCCTTGAATAGATTCTATGGGTCCAAGTGTTGGTGTAAGTTTACATAGAACTTGGAGTCTGAGTGGGAAGTCTGAGAGGTGAATCAGGGAAGCCTTTGGACTTTGAACACCAGTAGGCAGTTCCCAGGGGAAGGGGGTGAAGGCACTGCAGGCATATGAGCACTGGGCACCTCAGCCTGCTTTGCTACCTCTTCGCAAGCTGCCCTGTGACTGGTCTTCCCGTTGTTCTACTGATTTTTAAAGTGATCTTTTATGAAACAGTGTGGGCATTTATTATATGAGTAAATAAATGAATTAATGGATGAATGGGGGACAAACTAGCCAAAGTGATGCTCAGAGTCTGAAAGGAGTGGGCAACATCCCAGGAGCAGGCCGTCTCTCCCACTGCCTGGCTGATGGCCAACCTCGCGGAGTGAAAGGGAACTTGGGGGTGAGGGTGAAGCCTGGCGATTTTGAATTTTACATAAAGCTTGCAGGGGGCGCTCATCAGAATGCTTCGGTCCTGAAGAGTCCCCTTTCCTATGCAAAAATAAAAATGGTCATTGAAAAAACTATTCGAAAACACGCTGAATACTGGAAGGTGACGGGCCTCAGCTGCAGGACAGGTGCTTCTAGATCCCATTAGCACAGACCAGAGCTTCCCTTTGCCCCAGGCAGCGCCCTAAAAAACCTGTCAGGGGCCTACATTCATCAACTCGCGGAGGAGTGAACCAATGCAGCGCTGTGCTAACCAGCGGCCGGTCAAGGACGCACCCGCGGGCCGCGGAGTTCGGAGGCGTCGGCGCAGCGGATGGCGTTGCCCAGGCAGCGGGACGGGGGCGGGGCCGGTGCTCCTCGCGCGGGGGGCGGGGCGGGTCACGTGGGAGCGGCGCGGCGGCGCGCGAAGCAGAAGCAGCGCAGGCGCGAAGCTGCGCAGACGCGGGGCCCGCCCCTGGGACCCTCGGGGCCGGGGAGGGTTGGGCCCCTCTGCGTCCCCTTGTCGGGCACCAGAGAAGGCAGGCGGCAAGTAGCATTCCGGGTAGGTGCTGCACGCGGGGCCCTGCGAGGCACGTGACGCGGGCGTCGGCGGAGGTCTGCCGCGGCGCAGGTGAGGAAACTGAGGCAGGGCCAGGTAGGCGGTGCGCAGGGAGAGTAGGCTCTGGATTCATGAGGGCCGCCCATCGGACCAGTGTATCTCCGCCATGAAGCTCCTTCGGAGACTGCCCGGCGCGGCCCCGACCCCCCGCAGAGGAAAGTGCCCCTCCCGGCCTGCGGCGCCCCCTCGCCCGCCCCAGCCACCGCGGCCAGTGGAAAAATGCCGCACTCGGGGTCAGAAGACCCCAGATCGGAACTGGGCGCTAATGTGACCGGTTCTTCCCCGCCCCCAGGCTTTGAGTGAGACTGGCGGCACCGACCTGCCTGAATTGTTAGGACGAAGAACTGAGAAAAGGGCTCAGGAATCTGCCCTGGCCGGGGTGGGTCTGGGGGCTGCCCGGGACCAGCTCGAGGTGAGGGACCTGGCCGTCCTCCTCTCTGTGCAGACTCGTGTATTTTATGAGGGCACGGTCTCTAGCTTTGTTCGGAGTGATCTCAGAGGCACCTGTTCCCCCTCTTCCTGACTTGAAATTGGGAAGAGTCCAAGTGTGAATTTCAGAACACTGTGCTGAGATCTGGGAATGAAAAGATGAACGAGACACTAATGGAACCGTTTATCCTCAGGGTTGTTGCAGGGGCGGGAGCAGAAGGAGAAAGTGGAGATGGCTAGAGGCAAGCGAAGGGAAGTAAGACCCCGCCTGGCAAGGGCTGTGGGGAGGGCGCACACCCGACTGGGGCTCAGGTACAGCTGGTTCTCTGCCTCTTTTGCTTACCACACCGTGCTGTTCCCACAGCCCAACTGCCTGAACCTCAACTTAAGTTTTGGGTTTTTGTTTTTATTTTAGTGTATTTTCCTTTGAGCCTGGCAGATGATTTTAAAAAAGAAAATAATTTCTTAGGATTTATTTTGAAAAGCATTGTCACGGAGCCAGCTTGTATAGTCCTGGATGCTCCTGCTTTGGCCCCGCTGTGGAGGCTGAGCATTGGGATTCAGACTGCAAGCCCTGATTTCTTAGAAGATACTTATTCATCAGACAACTCTCCATTTTGTGTACAGATCTCGTTTTGGGGTGATCATGGACTAATCTAAAAATGAAGTAAGATTTATGCGTTGTGTTTATATCACTCTTCGTAAGGTAGCTTTACAAGCACCCCCTGTACATTCAATCCTTTGATTCTTACAACTCCCCAGAAGGTAATTCGGGAATTATTCCCATTTTACCGGTGCAAAACAGTGCCTCATTCAGGTTCACACAGCTCTTAGGAATTCAGTTAGATCTTACTTATTCTTGGTCTGACCTTTCTCGTATCCCCCTCCTTTATAAGGGCATGCCATCTAGTTGAGACCTTATGCATTGCTGCTGAAAAGATACAAAAGACATTTCTGAAGATTGTCTCCTTGGCTTGTGTCATTTAAATGGCACCCAGAAAGTTTGGTTAGGACCAGAATTATAGGGTCAAGGCCCGGGCTCTGTCAGTGTCTCGGAAATAAAGCAGCTCTCCTGCCAGCTGGGTTCCCGCCTCTTTGTGAAATGTTGAGCAGAGGCTTGTGTGGCAAGAGCTGTCCAGAGGTGCTGTGGAGGGAGCCAGCCTCACTTCTGAGCTTGGTGGCCTCTGGCACAGGGAGATGATAACTGAGCAGTGCCTTTTGCCTTCTCTGGTTCTGCTAGTGCAGAAGGCAGTGTTGGCTGCTGCAGGGGTAGCACAGAGTGTGCGTTGTGCAATGGCCGGACAGGCCGGAGGGGCTGAGACAAGCCAGGGTTCCCGCCAGACCTAGAACTCCTACCGAGGAGGCAGGCCTGCAGTGACACAGCTGCACATCAGTGTTTTATGTCTGTCCTTATGCTTTAGATGTCCTGACCTCATAGGACGATGAGTGAGTCTGAGCCCTGCAAAGAAGAGAAGGATAATGCTGCCTTATAGTTCTCCTGTGTGTTGCTGCATTTCACATTCCTCTTCCCTTATATTCTTTATGACAACCTTTCAAAGTGCCCTTGTTTTTAAGAAGACACTGAGGTCCAGAGGGACAAGGTGACCTTTCAAAGTCAGAGTGAGAACCCAGGAATTTTATTTTTCAGCCCAGTGTCTTTTGTGGTACCACCCTTGCCTGCCTTCCTTGATGGAGCATGTGTCCTGAGCCCAAAGTGGAGGCCGGCAAGTGAGGGTAGAATGGCTAGATCTTTTGGGGCCGCTCCAGCTCCAGCTTCACTTATCAGAGGAAGAGACTTCTTTCAGCCCCCACATTCCTCACAAGTAGCTGATTGTGTCTTCTTATTCTGCTTTTAGTATCTGTTCAAAACTTTCTGAATCTGGCATCTGAGAGTAGGGCTGGGCCAGAGCCAGGCCAACAGTTACCCCAGGGTCCGAGCTGAGAGTTGGAGAGTGAGGCAAGTAGGTGAGAGCTCATGGCAACTAGCTACTAATAGTGCCAGGGTACTCGAAGGCAAGGGTGGGTGGCAGGGCATCTCCTATTGCTCATGGGGCCCTGGGTGCCTGTGTCATCAGTCTGTTAGACAGGAATTGATAGGTCCTTGTTGCTGTGGAGAGGAGAGGTGCAGAGTGGCTTCTTAGCTGAGAACGGGCAAAGTGACCCTTAAGAAAACATTTGGCTTTGGTTTATAAGCTGCTTGCTAAGGATTGGGCTCGGGAAACGCTGTTCTCTCCTGGCACCAGACTTCCCAGGCCCTGTTGAGGAGCAGTCTTGCTCTTAGCTTGCTTGAGGCTAATAAGCAGGTTTTGGGACCTGCAGGGTCCCTCTTCCTGAGCCCCAGCCCCCATGCTGTCCAGTCTCAGAGGCCACTGGCCTGCGGCTGGCTGTGTGAGGCCCGGAGTGTCCAATGCAGGAAAAACAATCGTGGACTGGGAGTGGGGAGACCCAGACCTGAAAAGTCCCAGCATAGCCACTGACAACCCACCTTGCCCATATGACCCTGGACTAGCCAGCCCCTTCTCTGAGCTTTAGTTTCCTCATTTACTCAGTAAAGGAGGAGCTGAACTAGAGCTTTGAGAGAAGGAGAGGGAACAGAGGAGAGCAGAGAAGGAAGATGAAGCATCCTTTCCACCCTAGTTCACTGAGGGCCTGAGGCGAGGAGGCCCACGTGCACTTTTTTTTTGGTCTCCCTCAGAACCCTTTCTTCCCTCTCCTGTCTCTGCCTCAGGCCAGCTCATTCTGAGGAGGGAGGATTCCCTGGGTGAGGCTGTGCTAGGCAGATGCACCTTTGATGTTTAGAATATGATGCTGTCTATACTTGCCTCAGACGTGAATTAACCCACCCAGTGCTGATACTTTGTTTTTTAAGACTTTATCAATTCTTGCCGAGAGGCAGCTCCTTGAACAGGCAGGAGCTGGGCCAGGGAAGGAGGCAGTGAGAATGTGCACACCCAGCAGGAGAGCGGCAGTGGCAGGCGCCCCGTGGCTTGCTTTGTGGATGTGGTTGCAATCACATGGTACTTTAGAGTCTTTGGGTGGGATGTCAGAGCTGGGACAACCTCACAGAATTTCTCATTCCTTCTACCTATCCAGATGGGGACACCCAGGCCCAGGATGTCTTCATGGCTTATGTCAGATTGTCCTGCCAGTGAGCAGTGGAGCCAGGACCCAACCTAAGGTCACCTAAGCCCCAAGCTTGAGTGTTTTCTTTGATGTCAAGCTAGCCCTGTCCAAAATTGCCTTGCATACTGAGGTGGCATTGAGTGGCTATAAGTTAGTTCCAACTCTGCCTCACTGTGGAGTTTGAAGAGTAAAATTCAGATTGTTTCATTAACATTTAATACCTGCCTGTTACCAGGATCTGTGTTAAGTGCTGGGGATGCAGGAATGAATAAGACAGCAGCTCCTGTCCTTAGATTGTGCCACCACATTATGGAGACAGACGTGTTAATAACTAAAATACACACAGTCCATTTGTGCAGCGCGTTATGTGTGTGTCGCACGCGTGCTATGTAATCGGAGGTGAGGGAGCAGTCAATTCTTGGAGCTTTCAGGAAGGGCTTTGGGGAGGAAGTGTTATTTGTGCTGGGCCTTATTAATAGGTAGGCATTTACCTAGTTGGCGTGGGTGTGGAGAGCATTCTGAGTAAAGGAAACAGTGTGAGACTGGCCTTGCACAGTCTGGCCAGGCTGCCGCAGTGGCATGGGATGAGGCCGGAACGGTGGGCTGCAGCTCAGCTGTGGAGGGCCCTGTCAGCCGTGCTGAGGACTTTATTGTTAGAGTCTGAAGGCAAGGGAAGGATGTGGTGAGGCCTGGGTGTGTTAGGATCGCTCTGGCTACAGCATGGAGAATAAAACGTAGAGGACAAGACTAGAGCCAAGCCACATTCAGTTCAGTAGTTATCGAAATGGTCTAGGTACAAAATAGGGGCCTGGGCTTGGACAGTAACAGTGAGGTTGAGAAGAGGCTGGGTAGAAGACACATTTTATGGGTGGACAGAACTTCCTGATTGATGAGGTGTGGACAGTGAAAGTGAAAGAGGAGTAAAATGTGACTCCCAGTTTCTGGCTTGAGCAGTTGGTTGGATGCTTGTGTCATCCACTAAGGTAGCTAGAACCCTAGAGGAGAGACTGACTTTAGTCCAGGTCGAGACATTTTGGGTACAGGGCAACAGTGATGACTACAAAATCCCTGTGGAAACTTGGGGTCAGGAATAGCAGTAGAGACTTGGAAGTCAATACTAAGATGGTGGGTGAGGTGCTGGAAGTAGGCGAGGTCACCCAGGAAGGGAGTGTGGGTTGAGAGAAGCCACCTAAGTGGCAAGAAAGAAAGGAAAAGCAAAGGGAGGTAACGAATAGGCAGGAGGTGAGGGTCCTCAGTAGTGCCGGCTGATTTTGTGGGCCGGGATGAGGAACGACGCAAGGGAGCAGCCTGCGCAAGGAGCCACAGAGAAAGGGACATCTTCCATTGACTGCCCCGTGTGGAACATGTGGGCTGTGTTAAGGGCTTCGCTTCATTAGTCTGCACCGGATAGCAGAGATGGATGGAGTCTTTTGGCACTTGGAAAATGTTATAACCTGCATGACTGCAAATGACTCAAAACTTTGCTCAACCTTTTGAAGGGCTAAGGGGCCTTGGCAGTGTTTTCTGGAGATTAACTGCTGGCAGCTGAAGGAGCCCCAGGGTTTCTGGGTGGCCTGGTCCTGCCTGTGGAGTGACTGAGCTTAGGGGCATAGGCGGGACTCGAGAGCCCCGCCTTCAGCCCTCCCCTGCCACCGGGCTCTGCCTGCCTGCTCACCCCTGCCTCAGCCTCTCAGCAGCAGCAGGGGTGTAGACGCTGCGGATGGTGAGTGCCTTGTTGGCTGGTTTAAACTGCCTGAGGTTGGGGATGAGGGACCATGTGGTAGGGGGACTTGCCTTGTGTAGGGAAAAGACAGGGTCTCAAAGCTGGACACTAAAATGGGCAAAGGGGAGCAGTGGCTATGATGAGGAACCAAGAATGTTCTGACTCCAAAGTGAGCTGTTTTTGTTCGAATGATAGGATGTCTTGGGGGGGCTTTAGGAACCTTAGCACACCCTCCATTCAACCCTCTCATTTTGAAGTTGAGGAAAATGGGGCCTGGGATGGGATTGACTCAGCTTGGCCTGGAGAGCCCCTCCGGGTCTCCCCAGTCCCCACCCCTCACCCCTGTGCTCTTCCCAGATGGGAGCTGCCACTGTGAGCTGCCACAGCTGTTGTTTGTGTGTGGCCGCCTCCTGCTGCACCTTCTGTGGGACAGGGTGGGTCAGATAAGTCCCGCAGTGGGGGACTGAATACTGTAGCTGTGTCAGGTGGGGGCTGGCTCTTCTGTAAACAACCTTGCTATTCTCCGTCAGCGGAGCTGACCCATTCCTGGACGGAAGGGGATAGAAAGGGGAGGAAAGAGAAGGGACATCTGGTGTATGGTAAATTTCCTTTAGAGTAAACATGGTTTGACTGTACATGTGTTTGATGACTAAGAAAAGGTGATTTTTTTTTTTTTTAATTCTCTTTATGACGAAGGAAATCATGCCCCTTGACCTCCAGAAACCCACTTCTGAATGTGTGGGAAGGCACAGTGTGAGAGGAGGAAGACTACAAGCTTGAATCCTGTTCCCGCTGACCTGGGTCCAGGTTGCGGTACTGCTGCCTGCTGGCTCTGTGACACTGGGGAAGTTACTGAACTTCTCTGAACCTCAGTGTTGTCAGCTGCCAAACAGGGTGATCACTGCATCACGAGCCTGTTGAGTGAATAAAATTAGGCCATGTATATCAAATGACCCTAAGTAAATCTGGTTTACTGGCCTCCTTACCAGTGAGTGGTCTTAGAGGCCCATGGGAAAATGCATTGTTCTATTTAGATATTAAAGCTCCCTTTACTTGCCGTTTTTTGGGGGTGGGAAAAACTGTGATTCGGGATTTGGGGTCTGCTCACACTGCGCAGCAGGTTACAGTGGTACCTGCTCCAAGACGTGCCAAGGTGGAAGTTGCTTTGTAGCTTGGGGAGGTTGGCTGAGGGGCTGGACCTGTGCGGTCTCCAGGTGTTCCCAGAAGTGAATTTTCACTGCTGCTCCCTGGCAGAAGAGCCAGCTGCTAGAGGCCCACTGGGAGCACCTCCCCAAAGGGGTGATTCTCTGCTCACACCTTCTGGATCACAGCCCAGGCTGGGGGTAGAGGTTGGGATGGAAAACAGCGTTCCTGGGGGGATTTTAGGTCCAGATTTTATGCCCCAGCCCTTGAACTTGAGGTGGGGAGATGGAGGGCTTTGGGACATGGAAGTTTGAGTTCTCAGGGTGCCTTCAACACTGACATCCACACCCAGTCCTGCTGCTTCCCAGGCTCGGTCAGCCCCGTCTCAGCCTAGCCCGTCCATCCTGCCTCCTGGGTGCTTCTGTGGCTGCCCAGACTGACTCTCATTCTTTTGCTGCCATGGCCTCGTGTTCATACCTTTCCCAAGCTGCTTACCTTCCCACTTGCTTTTCTGTTGTTTGTGTACCAGACCTATATCTCCTTGAGGATTGTGTATCATTTTTTATGTCCCGCCAAATTGCCATTTATTAAGTAAATCAGTGCTGAATAAATGTAGGGAAATAAATACTGAGTCCAGTTGAGTTGAATTCCCTTGTTGTAGTCAGGAGCAAACAGGCCAAATGCCTGTCGATGGGTAGTGGGGAGATGGAGCCTTTCTGTATCTAAGTGCAGCAGGGACATGTTGGAAGGGCGTGGAGCTGGCCATAAGGGACCATGGACTTCCTGAGTGCACTGATACGTCTCTGGAGTCAAAGAGAGTCCTTTTATAGGGTAGATATAAGCTGACTTTTGCATACTGTTGAAGAAATGCCTATCAAATCTGTGATCAGAGACCAGTCCATGTGATCCTGAATCATACACACACGTCAGAAATCCAGGGACGTTTTGGAAGTGCTCAAAGGTACAGAAATTGTTCCAGACTCTAGGGAATCTCCTGTTTACAGCAAGCAGGTGAGAGCTGTGGTTTTCCTCCTAATTGTTCTGTGAACTATAATCCAGTAATGTGTAACTTTGCCACGTAAAAGAATTGGAAGCAGGCCTGTAGAAATTTTTTTCCTGCTTGGCCCAAGACTTTTGTTGTCCATAAGTCATCTTCATCATCCAATTCTATTGAATTCATTTCAGCACACATTTGTGCTGAGCCCTCTGCGTAGCAAATGTGCACTGTGCTAAGCACGGGAGAGTCAGAGATCAACTGAGGAACAAAGTCAAAAGAGAGAGATCTGACAGGTCCAGATCAGAAGGATCGTGGGTGTATTTTGGGCACAGGACCCAGGAGGGAAGGCGTAAACACCTTTCAGGAGTCGTGGGTGGGCAGAGCATGTGGGGAGCTTTCTTGAGGCGTCTGAGTTGTGAAGCACAGAATGAGGCAGGATATTCCAGGCAGAAGGGTGGCGATGCGTGTTTGACTCTCCCTTCCCACAGCAGGCTGAGGGGGTGGAAGCTGGGCTTAACAAGGGCCCAGCTCTCCAAGGCCAGCCTGCCCACGTGACTGTACTTTGTTCTGTGGCTTATGGCCAAACAAGCACAAAGTGCTGAATTCTTTGCTCTAAGACAATGCTTCTCAGATTTTAATGTGCTTATGAATTGCTTGCCAGTCTTAGGCTAAAATGCAGTTTAAGATTCCGTAGTTCTGAGGTAGGCCCTGAGATTCCATGTTTCTGCATAGTGCCAATGCTGCCAGTCCACAGACTACGTTCTGAGCAGTGGGTGATGAGAAACTTTTCTCTCCTGGCTGGAGTCCTTCACATCAGAGATACCATACCAGCACCTCCACCCCCCCAACACACACTCACTCCCTCTCTCTCCCTCTCTCTCTCTCTCTCTCTGACCTCCCCTTCTTTTTCTCCTTCCTAAATATGTAGATGTCCAATTCCTCCTTCTTAAATGCTGCTTCATTTGGTCACCTCCTCGCCTGGAAGTTCTATTTCTTAACTCAAATCTGAATTTCCCAGACAGACTAATCATTAGTCTGCCCTACCCTTTCCTTCCCAATGACATCACCACTGAGTCACTCCCACCCCTACCTGATTGCAGTGGCTGCCTCACAGCCCCCTCCCTTGGCAGTGACATTCAGGTTTCCAGGCCTTTGCTTAATCTTTTGGAGGAATACTCTGGCCAAGTCCTGCAGGGGAGAAGTAAGTTGGAGGTTAGATGGGCTGAGGTTAGGTGGGACATACACAAACACACACACACACACACACACACACACACACACACATGCATACACACATGCATACACACAGAGACCCAGGCCTGTCTCCGACAGTGATCCAAGCACACAGAAGCAGGCTGATGCTTAATGAGGAAGGCACCAGTGTATGTCAGATGCTAGGATGGAGTGAGGGCCAAATGGAAGGGTAGGTGTTGTAGGTGGTTATCAAAAGGAAGGCTGGGTGACATACTACTGCTTCCAAGAGTTTCTGCCCATTAGAGGGTGCCTTAGTCACCCAGGCAAGAGCTGGGAACAAGGCTGGATTGGGACAGGACCCGCCTGGAACTCCATTTCAGTTGCACAGACCCTTACCTCGTGCAGACATCTTTTGCCCAGCCCCCTCTGAAGCAGACACTGCAGCACCTTGTTCTTTCTGTCTCTACTCCGATTCGTTTGGCAGACATCTGCGTAGTTCTCTTCACAGGGGGGAAATGTCGGATTACACACTGGTGTTTAGCAGTGACCATCAGTCAATAAGTAGTAGCTTGAGAGGATATTTGCTTTCTTGTTGACTATGGTTTTATGTATTGCCTTTTTGTTTTATTTTTACCGTGAGCCTGTTTTATTTCTGTAATGAGTAAAAAATAAAGCTATTCTCAATCGGGAGAAATGTGCTGAGACTGCCTGCCCCTACCATGAATGAAGCCCTGCTGGGCACTGGCTGGCGGCTTGATGAGTAGGACATGGTCCCTGTTTCTGCAAAGATTCTCAAACTAAAGAGGAAGAAAGACAGGTGACAAACAGTGTGATTAGTGTTCTACGTATCCTCTTACCACAGAATAGAAAGCTGCTCCTACCCGGGAAGGCGATAGCTGAGCCACCTGGATTGTGAAGACAAGTCAGGCATTGATGAGGAGGAGAATGAGGACGTAGTCTGTTTCCAGGGGACACAGTGGTAGAGCACCACAGATCTGGGGGCTACAACCTGGGGCGTAAGGAGAGGGGACAGCAAGAGAAACACCTGAGAAAGTTGTCCTTTCTCTCTCATCATTCCTCACTCCCTGGTGAGCTCCTTGGGGCAGGAACCTCCATATATCTGTTGTATCCTCACACTCTGGCAGCAGTGGATGCTTAGCAGCCCTTGCCCTGTCTCATCTCTGATCCTGCTGCCGCCCGTCTCCTGGCCTCCTGGTTGGCAGCCCCTCCATAGCCTTGCACGGGAGATCAGATCCCAGCTATCCTGTGGGAGCAGTAACGTCTTCTTCCTTCCTCTCAATCTCCAGAAATGTCTTTCCTCCAGGATCCAAGTTTCTTCACCATGGGGATGTGGTCCATTGGTGCGGGAGCCCTGGGGGCTGCTGCCTTGGCACTGCTGCTGGCCAACACAGACGTGTTTCTGTCCAAGCCACAGAAAGCAGCGCTGGAGTATCTGGAGGATATAGACCTGAAAACATTGGAGAAGGGTAAGTGGTGACCCCACCAATCTGAGTACTTTCTGAGGCACTAGGATACAGGCTTACTTATTTTTTTCTATCTAAAATAACACTTTTTAAATTGAAAATGCAGTGTAACGACATTAGAAAAAAATAACACTTTTTTTTGAGACAGAGTCTCGCTCTGTCCCCCTGGGTAGAGTGCAGTGGCATCATCATAGCTCATTGCAACCTCAAACTCCTGGGCTCAAGCGATCCTCCTGCCTCGGCCTCCTGAGTAGCTGGGACTATAGGCACCATAGACACCATGCCTGGCTAATTTTTCTATTTTTAGTAGAGATGGGGTCTCACTCTTGCTTAGGCTGATCTCAAACTCCTGAGCTCAAGTAATCCTCCTGCCTTGGCCTCCCAGAGTGCTAGGATTACAAATGTCAGCCACCGCACCCAGCCATAATAACACTTTTTAAACTACCGATGATCCCATTACCCTAACACAATAATCAGTTTTATTTGACATGTTCCTTTCCATGTGTTCGTATTATTATATAGTTGTGATCTTGGTGTAAGTGCTCTTTTACATTTTAGCTTCTCTTATCAAAAGCATTTTTCACTCGCTATTAGTGTCTCTCTAACTATAATGATAAGTTGCTTCATAATATTTAGTGCCATTGTTTACTAAACCAGCCCTTCTAGAGTGTACTCAGGAATTCCAGGCTTGTGGGATCTTCACAAGAAAAGGAGTTCCTGAGTCAAATAAGCACGAGAGACACTGTTTATCCAATTCCATGCTCCCGGTGCTCAGCACGGGGCCTGGCATGCAGAAGGGACTTGCTTGTTGGAATGAGGCGTCTGGATTGCTCCTGATCCAAGCAGGGTCATCCCCTCCCTGTGATGAAGCTGCAGCATATGAGGACATACCTCAAGGTCACATGTTAGAACAGACCTGCCTGGGTCCCTCTTCTCAGGGAACACCCCTGAAGTCCATCATGGACAGCTAAGAGCCACACACTCACACGTGGTATCTCTGCCTCCTCGCTGTGTCCTCTGTGTTAGAGCTGTAGCTTAATGGATTTCAGTCCTGCTAGTGGGGCAGGAGAGTTTGACTGGTGCACCTGGGTCTCCTTGACTGGGCAGTCTCTAGGTCAGCCCCCAGATGGAGGCCATGATCATCCGTTCATTAGGTGAGGAAGCTTGTCAAAGGAATGCTGGAGCTGTGATTGTGCAGATTCACAGTAGCTTACCTTAATGAAGAACTAAAGTTCTGCAGAGAGACCCGTAATGCTTTGTTCGTCCTAGGGTTTCCCAATCTTACTTGATTACAGACTTCCCCCCTTGCCTCTTTTTTTCACAGAACATTCCACAGGGACATGCATCCCTCTGGGAAGTACTAAAATAATAAGGAGCCAAGTGCAGTGGCTCATGCCTGTAATCCCAGCACTTTAAGAGGCTGAGGCAGAAGGATCCCTTGAGCCCAGGAGTTCAAGACTAGCCTGAGCAATATAGCAAGACCCCATCTCTACATAAAAATTTTAAAACTTAGCAGGATGTAGTTGTGTGCGTCTGTAGTCCCAGCTACTTGGGAGGTTGAGACAGGAGGATTGTTGAGTCTGGGAGTTGAAGGCTGTAGTGAACTATGATCACGCTACTGTACTCTGGCCCGGACAATAGAGCGACACCGCATCTCTAAAGAATAAATAAAATACAATAATAAGGGTTTATGCTTATTGAGCCCTCACTAACTCTTATTACCAGACACTGTGCTGAGTACTTTTATATTCATCTTGTAATACTCCCTACAGCCGGAAGTGGAACTACTAGATATTTGCATTTTACAAATGAGGAAGCTGAGGTTCAAAGAGGAAAAATAGCTTGCCTGGGGTCACACGGCTAGATTCAAACTTAAGTCTGACCTTTGAGCCCGGCTTCAGCTGCAGTACTGTACTACCCCAAAGCACTTCCTTGTCGAGCATCTTCTACCTTCCTCTATTAATAATATTGCAGTTAACATATTTAATTTAACAATTTTTTAGAAATTTCTGTTGAGGCCGGGCGCGGTGGCTCACGCCTGTAATCCTAGCACTCTGGGAGGCCGAGGCGGGTGGATTGTTTGAGCTCAGGAGTTTGAGACCGGCCTGAGCAAGAGCGAGACCCCGTCTCTACTAAAAATAGAAAGAAATTGGCTGGACAACTAAAAATATATAGAAAAAATTAGCTGGGCATGGTGGCGCATGCCTGTAGTCCCAGCTACTTGGGAGGCTGAGACAGGAGGATTGCTTGAGCCCAGGAGTTAGAGGTTGCTGTGAGCTAGGCTGACGCCCCGGCACTCTAGCCCGGGCAACACAGTGAGACTCTGTCTAAAAAAAAAAAAAAAAAAAAATTGTATTGACTTTTTTTCTTTAAATATGATTTTAAGAGTGGGATTGGTGGGGGGGTGTCAAAGTATAAGACTTTATCAGTTTGGGCCACGTTTCTGCCCCGAAGGATTATTATTACAGTATCCCGTGAGATCAGCAATAATAGAAATTGCCAGTGTTCAAGTTTGAAAAT
>CAUYRB010025173.1:0-23162 GCA_963574695.1 Propithecus perrieri | reverse complement strand
CAATTAATTTCTTTCTAATTTTAGTAGAGACGGGGTCTCGCTCTTGCTCAGGCTGGTTTCGAACTCCTGAGCTCAAACAATCCGCCCGCCTTGGCCTCCCAGAGAGCTAGGATTACAGGCATGAGCCACCGCGCCCGGCCTAAGGTGAGTTGTTTTTATAACCTTTGGAAGAAATTCTAACCAAAGACCTACGGACCTCATATCTTCTTTGTAGTTTGTATTATTGCTTTATGTATTTTTTGTTTTTGTTCTTGATGTAAGTTGATTTTAAATTTGGGGCTTGTATTTTGTGCGCTATATTGCAGGACTACCCCTGAGGATTTATTTAGTTTGAAAAAATAATTGATTGATTAGGAGTATCATTGCTTCCTTAAAAGAAACTTGACATTTTCAGTGCAAACTTTATAAAACCCATCAAATTACTTCTGGGATAAGCTGTTGAAAACAGACTTTACTAGAACTCAATATATTTCATTGACCTTATAGGGAGTAAATAAGTAGGTCAATTTAATAATGAAATCCATTTTATCTGCATAATAAAAAAAAATTATGGCTTCAACCAAGAAACTTTGGCCAGAAATTTAGGCGGGAGCTGGGTAGGCAATATTCTCCATGTGGTGGTGCCTGTGGTCAATCAAGCTACTCAGTTGGTTCCTAGGATGATCTGGAGATATGAAAGTTTCTTAACTCACATGTCAAAGACCTTGGCAGGGTTATCTAGAAGGCTATCTTGGGCAGAACTCTCTTTTTGGATTTTCCTAGTTGTCCATCTAATAAGTATGCTATTTACATGAAGACTGAGGGCTCCAAAAACAAATGTTCCGAAATATAGGACACAGGACCTCCCAATTTTTGTAGAGGATAAACCCAGAGCAGCTGAAATAGCATGACTTCCAGACACGATCCATTGGCAGATCACTGGCCAGTCCATTTTAAATAAGAGGATAAATAGAATGAAGCTTTTGATCGGAAGAGTAGCAAGGAATATGTGGCCACCTTTAATACAAAAGTAAACTGATTTTTAAGCCCTTGGACAAATGTTCTTGATGTTCCCTTTAATACATAATAAGGGTATCAAGAAATACCTCTTTTTCTGCTTGTATGACTTTGTAAAATTCATCCATTTTTGTTTCAGCAAATGTCAAAGTGAAATCTTATTTCAAATCCAATAGCATGCAAACTCAGCTATTTGGGAGTTCAATTTTAGAAAAAAGTCGAGTTTGTGTAGACCCTGGTCAGGTTTCTAAATGAGGTGTTTCATTGTTTCTGGATTAGCTGAGACTTAAGTTCACTGTTTCAATTTAGTTGAGCCGTCCAGTTTTTATAGCAAATTTTTGAGAATTCATGGGGTTTTGTGACTCCATTTGAGTTTATCTCCATGTTTCTTTGTAAAATATGACAATACTTGTCAAAATCTTGTAAACCCAATAGAGTTGGCCAAAGCTCGCCAGTTTTATGTTCAATTTGGAAGCTCACTTGTGTTTGGCTGAACATGGAATATGAAGTGTGCTTAGTTTAAAATGGGAATATTGAAAGCAAATACATTAATATAAATTCATATAAATTAGACACTGTAAGTTACTATTAATTTCAATAACAGTCAAAATCAAGACCAACAGGAAGTGAGGAACCATGTCTAGAACAATTCATAAAGTAGATGAAATTTGTCCTCAAAGTCCTGCTAACTCTTTCTAAATTATTTACTCCTATTTTAGTTTGGCTCTGATTTCTAAAATAGTCATGTTCTCTCTTCCTGTGTTTCTACAAGGTCTCTCACAATGACAACCTTCCCAACAAATCTCCCATGCTCTGGGAATCTTTTCCACTTCTTTTCTATGTTAAACCTTGAATGCCTTTGTTTAACATATAATACATACACATATATACACGTGTATATATGTATGTATTATATGTATATGTGAGATCTGCCCAGCCATGTAATATGTTCTTATTATGTTAACAATGGCTGGATACTTTCCGGACAGCCCTCACATGTTATACACATGTATTACATACTTATATATGTACATATATACTATATACATAATATTTATATTTTATATATAGTACTCGCATATATATATTTCCTCTACCTCTCAGAATTGACTATGAGGACCACGAAGGGCCTTATCACCAATATCTTCTTACATTTTGATATAGAATCTAACACTACGCTTTCAAAATAAGTTTATTCTGCTTTTCGATAAACTGATACAATATCTTAGTATATTAGACACTATACTTTAAGAATATTATACCTCACTTACTGTGTACTCAGTCCTGACACTGGAATAATCTCTAAATACAAAGAAAACTGTATAGTCAATGCATGATATATATTTTAAAATTATTCTTGGAAATTAAATTAAATCTAATTTTTGAATAGTTTAAATTTTATCAGAAAAAAATTAAAGTTATCAGCCAAGAAAATAACTAAATATATTAAAAATATTAAAAGTAGAAAGGAAAAAGTTAAAATGGTGAGAAGTTAAAAATACAAACCCCATTTTAATTCTACACAGAAATTAGACCTCCACATTCCTTTAAGGGCTCATGTATAAAGATTAAACCTGTTAGTAATATCTATTTCTGTGTTATAAATCATTCCAAAATATAAAAAAGCTTAAAACAGCAACCATCAGTGGATCAGGAATTTGAAACAATTTAACTCAAGAGTATTGCTTCCGAGTTTCTTGCAAGGTTGCAGTTGGACTGTAGTCAGTGTTGGGAGAGAAGCAGTCTGGAGCAGCTTGTGAGTAGCTGGACGTCTCTTTCTCGTTCAGTAGTCTCAGGACCTCTCCTTGTGTTCTCTCTTCTTGGGCCGGTGTAAACTTCTGCACAGAATGGAGGCTTCGGGACAGTCAGCTCCTTCACACAGGGCTCCAAGAGCAGGTGCATCCTTTTAATGGCCTCGCCTCATAAATCATGCAGCATCACTCCTGCTACATTCAGTTAGATGCCCGTGTATCACAGACTTGTCCAGATTCCAGAGAAGGGAACACAGAACACTGTCCTCCACCACACAAAGACATGTGCACAATGAGAGCAGCGTCAAGGTTGATTTTAAAAAGAACAGGTGGAATAGCAGGCTTCTTTCGCACAATCTTGGAATAGATATGGTGAAGAAGAAAGAAAGTGAAATATTTACCTTTAAAAATATCCACCAGAAGCAGGAGCCCAGAAATATTTACTTCTCTGCTGCTCATATCAGCAATAATTAAAAACAAAACAAAACAACCCCAAAACCCTGAGTCAATTACTGAAATCTGGTTATTTATTATAAATTCTTCTCCTTAATAGTCAATAAAGCCTCTAAATCATTCCGTAAGTTTTCTTCCAAGCGAGTTCTTTGTTATTCTCTTAGGCACCTTCTATACAATATTCTCATAATGTGTTCAACAGATTGGCATTTTTGATGAAAGTATGAATCTGTCTTTAGATAAAGAGAAATTTAGGGAAAATAAGTGAGCCCTTTGGTCTTTCTCTAGGCTCTGTGACAAAGTAATGTCTCTATAGCTCTTTTGTCTTTATTAAAATATTGCGTTTTGTATCATTATTATTATTATTATTATTTCATATACGTTTGCTCTTGGGCTGTCAAACTTTAAAACATAAGGATTCTTTATTTGTATTCATTGTATTTTGTGGACTATTATATGAGTAAGGGAAACATTCTACATTTATCTTGTTAAGGAAGAATGAGAGTTAGCATTTTTTTCAATATCTTTCACAAATCCACTTAAGCATGCAATATAGGGAATTCTATTTAGTCAGTAATTCCATTTGAGCGGGTACAAGGTGGAGCTGTGGCAAATTTACACCTTTCGTGTCTCATGATAGTTATAAATGAACAGTTGAAGTAAATGTAGACAAAAGCCTAGCCAGCAAGTTTTACTAGCTAAGGTTTAAAAAAAAAAAAAAGCATAGACTTTTGCCACTCCTTTACATTTTCTATACTGCTTTAATTACATTGTTTTTCATGGCCTCTCAACTTTACTCTCTGCAATTTTGTTTTTGGTTTTGTGTTTTCTTTCCTCATTTAATCACGACCTTTTGAAAACCATAAATCCTAAATAATTATTTCCTACTTTCTCTTTATAGCTATGCTAAAGAATAAGTTGTGAGTAGATATGATTAAGGAGTAATACTTATCTTTGTATAAAATAATGCAATTCAAAAAATAATGAGAGGAGAAAATATTTTATACTTCAAAAAAGATATTTAACCAAGCAGTTATTCTAAATAAATGCCAACAAATCTCTAGTCTGGTTGAATTTTTTTCAGTTGTCTGAAATAGCAATAAAGTAAAACATAGGGTTTGGAATCATCTACAATATATCTTTGAAGGATGTAATTTTTTTTATTTCTTTAAAGAAGTTGCAGAGAAGTTATGTAAACATTGGAAATAAAAATGTTTATAAACTTATTACCAGTTTATTTATTACTGAATGTATGTTAATACCACATCAGAGAAAGAAAGTAAAATAAGGCATTCCAATACCACAATGAAATGTTTAGACGGGTCACACTGATATTCCTGTCATATTGTTGATTCTCATAGCGTGATTGATTAGTCTAATTTTCTGAATACAACAAAACAAGAGAAATAAAATAAAACAGAATGGCATGAATGACACAATATTACCAAAACAGGTATTCAGACTCACCCCTCGTGAGAACCACATCTTCTTCAACCAAGAGAAAGAGACAAGCCTGGCTTTTATGTTCTCCGTTCAAAAAGCCTACTTCTCCCGCTTCCAAAGCCCCCTCTGTTTCCATTCATAACACACCTAAGCCAAACTCACTATATCATGCTTACATAACATCTTTATTAAACACAAAACATAATAATATAACATTAATTGCATCTTGGTACAAGAAATCATTTTTGTTTGCATTCCTATTCGACCGAGTACTCATATCTTAGTCCCTCTTTCTTTGTACCGTAAAGCCTAGTAGAACTCTCCCTTTTTAGCCTATGTATCATTCACACTATTATTTTATTTTGGCATCTTCACCATTTCCAGAAGTATGCTCAAAGGCATAAAAAGTGAATTGCAGACTTGCTTATTATCTGCATTAAAAATGTAGTTAAAAGTAACCGATAATTAACACATTAATTGTTCATATGGAAGCCACTGATATCAAGGTTGAATAAGAAGTGCAATGCTGTCAGGGTGCCTAACTCTTAAGCCGGATGAACGCACTACCAAATTTTGAAATCCCATCAAAATACTTTTTCCCATAAAATCATATAAAACTCCAAATATGTGTGTATGCTGATGGAGAAAGTATCATCTAGCAAATTCCTTTCCAGGCTCTAAATAATTGTTGTGCAAAATTCATATGACCATTTTCCTTCCTATGATGTGCATATTTACTATATATATTTACCATATTTACTAACCTCAGATCATTAGATTATGCATAATATCTTGTCTACTTATAAGTAAAAAAAAATAGTTAAGAATCAGATGACTCACATACAACCATTATGAACACATATTGGCTTATCTATTTTGCAGTCTGTACTTGATGATTGAAAAAAATATTTTTACAGGGAATCTTTGAGAAGTAGAATGAATTAAAAATAAATACAGCCAGGCACCTTGACTCACACCTGTAATCCCAACACTTAGGGAGGCCAAGGCAGGAGGATCGCTTGAGGCAGAGAGTTTGAGACCAGCCTGGGCAAGACTCTTAACTCTACAAAAAATTTAATAAATGTAGCCAGGTGTGGTGGCGTATCATCCTAGATACTTGATAGTCTGAGGCAGGAAGTCACTTGAGCTTAGGACTTTGAGGCTGCAATGAGCTATCATCATGCCACTACACTCCAGCCTGGGTAACAGAGCAAGATCTTTTTTTGAAAATAAACAAACAAGTGAACAAACGGATAAATGAAAGTAAATACAGTTTATTATGGATAAGGGAGGGGCTGGGAGGCAGTTTTCAGGAGGTAGGAAAAACAGGATAATCCTATCCTCAACTCTACCTCTCAAATTCAAATTTTCTGGAAAATATTCCTTCAAAAGGGACATACTGTTTCTGATTACTGGCTGCCAGCAAAGGCTGTGTGCTCCTGAGCAAGGTTGAAGAATTTCCTCTACTATTAATCTTTCATCCTAGAATAGACAACCATCTGTTTTAGAAAGTTTAGGAGGAAGCACTTATTCTAGTCAAAGAAAACAAAGTAAAACAAAACAGAACTTGTCTTGTTAAAATTTTTGTCTGCCTTTGCTCTGTAGTTCCATTATCCCTTTACACTTAAGGGCACAGGGGAGGACAAAGATTCATCCTCAGGGCTGGGTTCAGGACTCTGGGGATTTGAATTTATTATAAAATTAAAGAATCTGGACTAACTCCTGTTTAGTTGTGTGTGTGTGTGTGTTTCTATTTCTTCCACCCTCTGTTGCTCAGGCTTTTTGTATTAAATCGAGCATCATCCATCAGTCTTTCCTCTAGTCTGAGTTATATGATGCAGAAGAATATTCACTCTACTCTTATCAACCTCAGGAACAAACATTCAGATGGGATTGCCTTCCCCGGTGACCCATAAAACATTGCTTCCATTATTATCTCTGTGTGGGCATTTGAATGTGAGGTATGCCATTTTCTGTCCGTTTTATTCATAAGCACATTTCAAAATGCCAATCAAAATCACTGGAGAAACTGCTCCTATTTGAGGTAAAAATGATGGTCCCTGACAGTATTTCAAATTTCTGGTCATCCTCCACAGTGATACATTTTTATTTCTCTTTAGTCAGAATAACAATTTGTGGAACCAGTGTTTTTAGCAAATGAATTCAGGCTTTGTTCTCAAATGTGTTAGCATTTATATTTTAAGAACTACCTTAAGTAAATGTTTTATGTGTGGTATATTCCCATTATCATATTTAAAATCGCTTTGTAATGTTTAAAATGGTAATAGATTTTTGCTGTTTTGTCCTATGTTATAACTCGTGTAAAATAAGATCTTGGTGTATTCCTTGTTAATAAAGAATATATCTTTTCTTCTCTCAAAAACAATTTCGAATTGTTTGAGCTTCAGAAATGGAATTAGAATTTCATGTTTCTAAAACGCAATTTCTCTTAGGGGAAGAAACACAGGATATGGAGTCTGAATGTCTAATTCTAGTTGACTCCAACTCAATTATTAATATTTGACTTGTACCGTTGGACAAGTCTTTGGACTTTCACACCGTGCTTTTCTCACGGGTAGAAGAAAGCTAATACCACACCTATCACTAATGTGTCCCCCACTGTACCACCAGGTAGGCCTCTCAACTCCAGTTACTTTCTTTCTTCCATTTCCCTCCACACTCCTCAGTGTAATTGCTCAAATCTAGTGAAATTATACACAGCAAAAATGTAGCGCCTCTTGTATACTCCTGGATAGAGCTGGAGCACATTCTACTGGGTGAGGTGTCCCAAGAATGGAAAGACGGGCACCACATTTACTCACCATCAAATTGGTATTGGCTGATCAACACATAGGTGCACATATAAGAATAACATCTATTGGATGTTGGACAGGGGGGAGGGGGGAGGAGGGGACGAGTATATGCATGCACAGGAAGTGCAATGCGCATCACCTGAAGAATGGGCATATTTGAAGCTCGGACTTGGGGGTGGGGGGCGGGGGCAACATGCGTGGCCTGGGCATCTGTGCCTCCATAATGTGCTGAAATAGGGAAAAAGGGAAGGAAAGAAAAGGAAAAAAAAAGGTGTTTTATATTACTAGGTGCTATACAAACTTCATTCAAACAAACTGCATTCAATCAAAATTTTGCATTAAATAACTTATTCTATCCACCAGAGACACAGAATTACTTTTCAGTTTACAGGCATAGGATTTAAAAGGTATTCCATTAACTTTATTAAATAAAAAACAAACAATTTTTCTTTCTAATAGAGGCTTTTGCTTTTAGCCTTCAACTTTCGTTATCATACTTTTGTGAATGATTTTAATGCTTGCACTTCTTATATTTAAATTTTTGATATTTAACCTTAAGTAAAGTGACCAAATTGAAACTACCAATTGGGAAATACTGACTAAAGTGTATAATCACTTCCAAGTAAACTCACATTATACTTTGGGAATGGTGGAGATAAGAAAACTAAGGTATAGAATTGTCAAGGAGGAGCACAGAGTCCTTAATTCAGAATAAAACCATGAGGAGAATTATTTTTTTAGGATTATTTAGCTAATTCAGCTGACCTAGGTCCAGAGCCCAGCCCGTTGGTTAGTGTTTGTTATTTTTCTTTTTTAATCAGTCATTATTTCACAGCTGACACACACAAAATCATAATATTCTTTGAAAGTAAAATTAACTGATATCAAAAACAAAATGAGATTGTCATGTATTTAATCAACCTGAATTAGTAACTCCACAAGTCATATGTTATATGGGTTTGCACTTGGTGTGTGTGATATGAACACTAAAATGGAGTATCAGAGGTACATTTAAAAACCAGGCAGTACTGATGAATTTTATTAGCTACCTTGTAATTCTACATCTAGCATGTGGTTGACTTGAGCTTAAGCATTGTTAAGACATAGCAAGACATACATTCTATGCTAATGATTACTAGAAATTTTTGGCTGTATAATAGCAATATGATATTTTATAAAGATTTACCCAAGAGTGCTACACAGTGAAGACTGTAGCTACAGTTCATCTCTGTGAAAACAGAAGAAATTTACAGATTTCTGAGAGACCTCTTAGAAATAGCACATTTTTAAGTAATTTCTTCATTAAAGGTGGTAATTATTTGAAATGGTGTTATTGAAAACAATTGTAGTGACTTATTTTTAATACAAGTGAATAATCTTTCAAAGGACTTTCCTGGTATGCTTCTCAATGCTCATTTGGCCTCCAATCTGCAGCTTGAACAGACTCTTCTACGAGGATCAGAAGACCACTACACCAACATCTGTCGACTGGCATGGGTATCCTAACTTCTTATTTCCCTTGCTCAGAATTCACTGTATTCATAAATGGCATGATAGAATCATTACACTTGTGCATATCACAGAGAGCACATGAGAAAATTATTATGGGGAAACTTAAAGGATGAGATAAAATATTTAAAGCAGAGTTGGAAATCAGGGCCTTTCAAGTTGAAAGAGTGTGAGAAAATTCAAGGGAGTAGTATGGAAGTACGTAACTATCTGGGAAATGGCAAGTAAGCCAATATTTTGTTTTCACTTGTTGGACAGGAGACAGCTAGAGGTTAAGTAATTGGTCCATGTTTGAACCATTTCATATTCCAAGATGCTCTGTTGAAAAAATCATTTTTGTGCAATTTTAAGAAAACTAGTTAGGCATGGTTTCATTGCCCATTTTAGTCAGGATGATTTTCCAAATTTCCCAAAGCAAAAATGTCTTACCCTTTCTCTTCTTCAGCTGCTCTAACAATGATTTTGTTGTTGTGGTTTATTTATTTATTTATATTATAGTAAAATACACATGAGATCCTTTTAAAGAATTTTTACGTGTGCAGTAGAATATTGTTAACTATATGCACACTGCTGTGTAGCAGATTTCTAGAAATTTTGCATCTCGTATAACTGAAACTGTGTACTCATTGAACAGCAACTACCCATTTCCCCCTCCCTCCAATTCCTGGTAATCACCATTCTATTTTCTGCTTGTATGAATTTGACTACTTTATATATCTCATATAAGTGGAATCATACAGTATTTGTCCCTTTGCAACTGTCTTATTTCATTTGACATAATGTTCTCAAAACATATCCACGTTGTAGCATATGATAGGATTTCTGTATTTTTCAAGGCTGTGTAATATTCCATTATATGTATTTACCACATTTTCTTTATCTATTTATATGAAGATGGACATTTAGGTTGTTTCTGCCCTGTGTGTATTGTGAATAATGATTCAGTGAATATGAGACTCAGATATTCCTTTCAGATTCTGTTTGTAATTTTTTTGGTTAAATACCTAGAAGTGGAATTGCTGGATCATATAGTTGTTCTATTTTTTAATTTTTTGAGAAACCTTCATACTGTCCTTCATAGTAACTGGGTGAATCATTTTACATTCTCCACCAACAGTGCACAAGGGTTCCAATTTCTCCATTCTAGGCAACACTTGTTATTTTCTGCTATCTCGATAATGACCATCCTAACAAGTGATATGAGGTGTTATCTCTTCGTGGGTTTTATTTGCATTTCCCTGGTGATTTAGTGATGTTGAATACCTTTTCATATACCTGTTGGTCATTTGTATGTCTACTTTGGAGAAATCTGTAGTCTTTATATATTTTTGATATTAATCACTTATCATATATATGATTTGCAAATATTTTTCCCATTCCATACACTACCTTCGTAATATGTTTCATGTTTTCCTTTGCTGCACAGAAAGAAGCTTTTCAGTTTGATGTAGACCCACTTGTATACTTTTTCTTCTGTTGCTTATGTTTTTGGTATCATATCCAAGAAATAATTCACAAAACTAATGGGAAGGAACTTTCCCCTTTTGTTTTCCTTTAAGAGTTTTATGGCTTTAGGTCTTATGTTTAATAAGGCTGTAACCCATTTTGAGTCATTTTTGGATGTGGGGGGGTGTAAGATAAGTGCCCATTTTCATTATTTTGTATGTAGATCTCTAATAATAGTCCATAGAGTAAGTGAACACAATAGGCAAAATATGGTTTGGAATCATTATAGATAAGTAAAGTACACAATATTTTTACAAGGGCTTTTTCCCAGTGCATTACTCAATCAAAATAAATAGAATAGTGTTCAAAGAGTACATAAAATATCTGTACCGTACTCTACAAGAAGTCACATTCCTTTCTTAATATATTAGCAATTGCTTTTACAGTGAAAACGATGTAGAAATGAGGATGGGAAAGTCAGAATTTAATTGAAGAAAGTGTGAAAGAAAATTTTGGAATTTATTGGCAGTATGTTAGTTGTAGAGAATGTGTAACATAGCTGCCAAAAGTACAGTATTGATAGAATTATAGTATCTAGAATGAGATGTTGATAGTCCGTCCATACTTCAATTCTTAGGCACTTCATGTTAAAAAAGACATGGACAAAATAGAATTTGGACAGCAGATAATGAGAATGGTAAAAGAAATTATGTCATAATAGGAATTGATCTAGAAAACCTAGGTTTTTACTTGATGAAGAAAAATAAATAAAATGTAATATCTGTTACTAGAACTACTAGAAATGCTGTTATAAGGAAAAATAATTTAACTTTTTCTTAACAGTGTCAAGAGGTTGAATCAGAATTAGTTAGTAAATAGTGAATGAAAATAACTTTGAATTGATACATTACAGGATATAAGTATAGATTAACAGGATGTTTACAAAAGGGTAATCATACATTTCTCCTTGATAGCATGTTGTTCAGATCTGTGGTCATTTCTGTACTCAGTCATCAAATTAGTTCATGGTTGTTTGTGTTAAGCTCTATGTTAATTGCCAATTAATTACTACACACTCAATCATATTGACCCTGTGGAAACCTGAAATGGCCTTTTAGCCAAAGGAAATATCTTGAACAGATGCCTTTATTCTACTTATTTATATTACCTAGAAATGGGCTTTATCAATGATTTCTATATATTACAATCTATTTCTCTATATTACTCTACTACAAAACTTCCCAATAAAAGCAGTAGAATTTCTACTTCTAGTAGAATGGTAGTACAAATAGAATGGCACTAGATGTTGATTCCAAAAATCTGTCTCAAAGATAATGCTACACATTGAAGAAATGTAAAAAGCAATGGAATCTTAAGAGTTTAATATGTAATGTTGTGACGGTTTCTAGTTTGTGTTGATACAGTTACTTTTTCTTTCATTACAACTCTCATAATGTCCAGTGTTTCTAGAATTTAGACAATTCCAACTACAGCATAATAATCTGTTTTAACAAAATGGTGTGGAGAATTAAGAAAACAGCAAATACATTGCTGCACCATTTCCTGTGCTACAGAGACCTCATTTCATAAGGGACAGATTGTGGTTAGGATATCTTTTCTTGCAACATTACATTTTTTTCTTAGCATTTTTTAAATGTTTTAAGCACTTCTAAATTTTGTTCATTATCATAAAAAGAGAACACAAAAATGCCAAGTAGAGAAAATAGCACTGGGGAAATAATGTTGATAATTCCACTCTTATTTCCATTTCTATTACATGAAATGCCTGAATGTCCTTCCAACAAAGTCTTTTTTTTTTCCTCTTACATAGTTTTGAATTTGTGTTTCTCTCACTTGCAACCCAGAGAGCTGATAACACAATTATAAGAATGAAGGTCACAGGGATTATAAAAGAAGGAAATGATAAGGCTCTGAAGTGTAGCAGCAGGGATAACGTTCCTGTAATTCTCTTTAAAAGAAATATTTTGTTGGAACAATTGATAAAAAGTAACATCCAAAGGAGGACCAAAGTTCTCATTAATATGCTGGTGTCACATTGGGGAGAATTATAGAATAAAACACAGTACAGATAGTAGATTCTCATAACCCATTTAAATTCATTAAAATTCTGTTGAGTTTGCATTGTTGTTGTCTTGGCTACATGATGCCACATGATGATTTTGGCTGAATTTTTAAACTTTGAATATATTATTTTGTTCCAGGGTAGATATAAGATTCAGAGGCTGTTTTTAGTAAGAGATTTTCTGAAGTACTAAATTTAAAAATTACTAAAATTTTCCGATTGTCATGAGTTATTTCTACTTGGGGTACTAGTTTAGAGTTCAGCCTATTTTGGCTATCTCCCCAGTAACAATGTTACCAGCAAACAAGATCATTTAACAGTCAACAACTTTCATTTAATCCAGAAGTCAGCAAAATTTTTCTGTAAAAGACAGATAATAAGTATCTTAAACTTTGCAGGGTTTAGGGTTGTTGTCACAGTACTAGACTCTGTGGTTATAGTGTGAAAGCAACCATCTACAATATTTAAACAAATGAGCTTGGCAGTGTTCCAAGAAAACTTTATTTATAGACACCGAAATTTGAATTTTTCATAATTTCCATGTGTTTCAAAATATTATACTTTTTTGATTTAAACACAAAATTAAACATGTAAAAAATATTCTTAGCTCAGAATGTGACAGAAAAATAAGCAGCAAGCTGAGTTTGGCTTGCAGGCCACAGTTTGCCAACCACTGATAGACAGTTTAAAAAGAAAAGATTAACTGTTTTTCATCTATTGGTTTAGATGTAGTTTTAGTTCCAAGATATCTTAAAGGACATGAATAAAGTTGGTTTATAATTATATAGTTTATTTAGGTATATTTATTTCTTCTTCTATCACGTACTTAACATACAACACATAGATATCTAAAAACGAATATATTACTTTGAAAAATATCAATTCTGAATTTGCTACCTAGATTTCAATATTTCCCTGCAGTAGTTGTCTTCCTACTTCTAATAAGGACAGCACTCAAACATCTTTGTTATGGGCTTAATCGCCTGACAACATATGCTTTTCTGGCCTGTGGCAAAAGTTCTAAGAATTTTTCAAAGTTAATTTATTTGGTTCTAGTGCACTTTTTATTTTTAAGCTTTCATTTCTTTTGCTTTTTATACTGGTATTGTTAACAACGTGGCTGGCTGTGATGCAGGTACTTAGAGCACCATCTAGAGATGAAAAGTTAAAATTAACATAAAAAAATGAAAACCAAGAAGCTGTTTAACTGAAAGATGACTTTGCAATTTACAATTAGTGTGCAAATTATATTTTCAAATGATTGGCTCTAAGAAAGTCACACATTCCTAATTGAAAGTAAATACTTGTTTAATGTTGATTCTCTGCATGACTTTTCCTAAAATACATTGATTGAATAGCTTCAGACTATAATTTGCATTCCATGCAAATAATTAAGATAATGAATAGATTACTGTGTATTTAATCATATTCATAAAAACCTCTTATGTTGAGTAGATATATTAAAAAATATCTCCTAAATGCCATGCATATAAACATAAAATACAGTGCAATAAAAATTGCCAGGAATAATCTCTTTCCTTAAGCTCAAACTAATTTATTCATTATCATATATATATATATATATATATATATGACTCTACAGAAAATACAGATATATAAATGTAAACAACACTTCTGTTTCTCAGTTTGTGGAAGGTGATAAAATGTTTGCTATCGTTTAAAGGTGTTTTCTTGAATTTTCCTATTATATAAACATCTTGATTCAAAATATGTCAATGATATAGCCATTACTTTACTAATTTACTTGATAGTGAAGGGATTAGGCCTATTTTCTCAATTAAAAAGCTAAATGAAAAAAGGAATACTATTATTTTAAAATAAAATCTATAATGTAACAGCTTATGTTGGTCCAAGAAAAATATCTCTTATTTCAACATTTGAATTTCATTGTTTCCTTGAAAAAGCAATTTTGTTCCAAGAAATAGTTAAAGTATTAATAGTACTTTTTAAGAACATAGGTGACAGTCTGAACTGACTCCCTTTTGCCATCAGTTTATAGTGTGTCTATTTTGTTTAATTTATTGTCCCTAAAATTTTATATATCATTGATTCCTCTCAGTTTCCCTCCCTCCCAATGTACACAGTAGAAAATACATTTTTATTTCATAAATATGGAAATTAAATTATTATAATAACAGACATGCTATTACCCAGGTGTGTCTGGCTTCAAAGCAAGTTCTCTTTCCATTTTCAGTTCTACCTCTCCTGGGGTAAGATCAGAGTCCTGTTGAATGTGTAAAAATATTGACTCTAGGAAGTTCATCATACAAATTTGAAGTCAGATTAATGAAGCTCTAAGGTCTGCAGACTCTTGCCACTGGCAAAATAAATTTGGGAAAGTTGCTAAATCTTTCTAAAGCATACTTTACTCATCTATAACATGTGGATAGCAATTGTACCTAATCAGTTTTTTTAATAGTTGTCCGAGAAATCTGTGAAAATATATGGTATAATGCCTGGTAATGGGAAGAGATTGATACAATTTAAACTACTGTTGTGGGAAAAACAAGCAGAGTAGAGGAGTCTCAATTATCTGTGTCAACAGAAAAGAAGCCAAACTGTAAAATAATTTAAATTCTAAGCCAAGTTTGAGTACCATGACCCAGAGCCATGACCAAGAAACTTTAGCAAGTGGACTAGCTGTGGTTGGGTTACAGTTTAGTTTTATACATTTCAAGGAGATGGGAATTACACGTAAAGTCATAAATCAATACATGGAAGGTGTACATTGGTTTGGTTTGGCCTGAAAAGGTGCGACATCTCAAGGGAGGTCTGAAAGCGGGGGAGGCTTATAGGTTATAGGTGGGTTTAAAGACTCTTTGATTTGTAATTGGTTAAAGAAACAAAGTGTTGTCTAAAATCTGGGAATGTTTTAAGTTAAGGAAGTCTGTTAATATACCCAAACTCAAGGGATTTGTTACACAAGTTGAGGACCTGTAGGTTTGTCTTGCATAGCCTTAGGCCTGTTAGTGAGTTACAAAGTATTAATATATCTCCAAGAAGGGAGGGCGCATGATGAGGCATGTCTGACCTCCCTTCTCTTGGCCAGTAACTCAGTTTTAGGGTATCCCTTTGACCAAGAGGGGGTCCATTCAGTCAGCTGGGGGAAACTTAAGATTTTAGTTTAGTTCACATCTGCGTGCTATAAACCAGGGCTTGGATTGGTGGGCATAATTAGATTACAAGACAGTTGGTAAAAATGGAGGGAAAAAGCAATTTAAGATGGAAGAAACTGTTGAGAATATCCCACATTACCTACTCCTGTTTTTTTTTTTTTTTTCCTACTGCTGTTGTTGATTAGAAAACTGACATCCAGAGTGGAGAAGCTACTTTTCTGAATCTCTACAATTGGCCTGTCTCAAGATGCATGTCTCTTATTTGACACCCCATCAAATTTTCTTCAATTCCATCATGTTCTTTTTTTAAAATCTAGACATTTAGTATAAACATAAACCAAAATGTATACTTTTTCAAGTCCATCATAAATTGTTGACTTTTTTTTCTATTATCAAAATGTACTAGAAGTATGTGTGCTATATCACTTTAAGACTTTTCAAAAGTAGCCCAGAATTTCAGACAATATCTGTCAAGCCATCCCACCACTCACTAAATGTTCCGAATTCACATAACAACTGCTTGAGGGCCTTCAATTTCCAGTAGTAAATTTTGCTTTCCTGGTTTGCAGATGTTTTTCTAAACATATAGATCACATAGTAGAATATGCCCCTTTAACACCCAAAAGCATATATAAATTTATATGAATTTTACCCTTACATTGGAATACTTATATCTCTATAGATTTGTATTTTATAGCATCATAAATAAAATTAGTTCAAGAGGCCATTTTATAATCACAAAATAAATGACACATGAGAAAACACAATGAAAAAGTAATGTAGATACCAGCGTTAACAATTTCAGTTTGTATTCTGACAAGTCTATTGCTGGCTATGCCATTGAACATACATGTATGATCTTGAGATGGTGGGATCACAAAGACATTGATTTAAATGCTTGATTCCTCATTTTGCAGGTATATGGTTTTGAGTCAGTTGCTTAATATATTTGAAACTCAGTTTTTACATGTATATATTGAATATAATATCTGACCTAGTTAAATCTCTTATGTCAAATTAGAAGGTCAAAAAGAAGACAACTAATATTTTTAAGCCCTAAAACTGTATTTTTTAAAGTTTAAATTCTACTATTTCTGTAGACTTTAGCTTTTGAGAACCTAATTTAAGAATAACATGTCCTGTTTAGAGAAAAGAGAAAGAATAATGAGGTACTCTGCATGAAAGAGACAGTGAAGATCAGGGTTTCACCTTGAATCCCTCTCAGCACACAATAAAACTGAAGTCTAAGTAGCAGTAAGAGATCAAATCTTGTGTGTGTGTGTGTGTGTGTGTGTGTGTAAAAGGGACTGACTGGTGTACAAATCCTCCTTAGAGATTCTGTTTTAAATTAGAACTTTGGGCAATTAAACACAATTTCAGACAAGGTCAAATTTTTCTTTGTTAATTGCAAAATTAAAAGACCTCAAGCAGAATTTCCCTTAGAGGTTATAATAATGAATAGAGCTAAAACTCTAGTTGTTTATCATTTGGTTTAAATATCACCATAGAATATGGAAAAGGGGAAAACTGACAAGAAAGAAATATTCTTCTATACATCTTTCTACCTCCCTACTGAGAATAAAGAGAAAAAGACAATTTACCCATCTGTCCTTGCAAAATAAAAGCAGTTAAAGGCATCTTGACTTAGCAGTTACCAAGAGGATTTCACAAAGTTTTCTCTCCTAATAATTTGCAGTTAATAGAAGTCTCGGAGAGTTACATTATGAAACCGGTGTAAAATGAATCAAAGAAAATATATGCAAGGCCACCAAAAATTGCCTCCTAAGTCTCTAAAATTGGAATTGGACTATAAATTATTATAATATTTAAATATCTAAAAAGAATATTGTGATAGGAATTTAGAAAATGGAGACTCACAATCCTAAATGCTTGTAGTACCTACTGAATAACTGTCTAAGGATAAAGGGGTTCTGATATGACAATTGGACTCTTTTGGTTCCAAATATATCTCTGCTATGTAAAAACTAATATCAAACTAGTTTGGTGAGTTGAAAATAAAATTGTCAAATCATACTTCCTTTCAAGAAAGAAAGGCAGTGTAACATGTTGCATGAAAGTACTGATTCCTGAACCTGGTTACTTGAATTCAAATTCTGCCTCCTCTAGCTAACCAGCTATTTTACTGGGAGTTACTTAACCTCTCTGACTTTTAGTTTCCTCATCTGTAGAAATGAGGTTACCAAGAATATCTTCCTCAGAAGATTCCTAAGAAGGTTAAATTAGATAATACAGTGTTACTGTTTTAAGTGCTTTACATGTAAATGTATTTATATATTACGTATATTTGACTTCTCTGTAACATTTCTGTTGGTAAAGACGCACTTAGTCACAGAACACCCCTCTGGTCCTGATGTCAGCCATTTTTCTTGCACTTGAAGAAATAATCCCACTTTCTGTGAGTTTAACTAATACGAATCCATCTCTCACAGACAGATTTGCACTAAAAGGCCAATTCCTGGCAAAGCAGGTTTCTTAGCCTTTAAACTAAGGGCCAGCCTTAGACCGCATTGAATTGGACAAGGTAATGCCGTATTCTGGGAGATCAGCCAGGATTCTCTGTGAAGTTCCCCTTCATTTCAAATGTAAGCTTTCTTAGAACTAGATTAGGCCACCTGAGTCTCCTTTTACAAACACCTAGTCAGGGAGAAATAGCAAATAGATACTTAAGTCAGTTTTCTTTATGTTTACATGGATAATGTCCAGAAAAAAAAAAAAAAACACTTCATAATCAGAAGTGAACATGATAAATACTCAATTTCAAAAGGTTGTCTGAGGACATATGAGTTTTTCCTTTGTTGTATCTGGTTTCCACTTTTGCTTTATCTTTGTTGCCAGATTGCATACTTGCTTTAAGTTTGTTTTTAGAGTGACTTTGATATCCATTTGTAACAAGTGAATCAGCAAAAAAAAATTTTTTCTCTCACTCTATAACTTAAGTAGTAGAAATCTCATTACTGGAAATTAAAAAAATTTGTAGTGATTCAAATAGTGTTAGCAAGCAACCATTTTAGTGATTTTTTTCACCCACTGCCAAGCAGGATTTATTTATTATTACTACATTTAATAATTATTTATTATTAATTTGTTTATCTTTGTGTCTATCATCTATCATCTCTGTCTCATCTCACTGATATAAACACAGTTCATGTAGTTACAACAAAAACAAGAAAAAAAGATGTATTGTGTGCAGATTTGTTATAGTTTAATATAAGTAACACCAGGCTTTTTGAAATACTAAAAATAGCTAGTTTCCTAGTTTTCAAGAGGACTAGGGATTGTAAAATCAGGGAAATCATTATATTAAATTTATGATGTGTATTTTTTTCCACTTTTCAGCATTATTCTTTTCTTCTGTTTGCGTTAAGATAGAGAAGATATTTTTATTTTTAATAAAATTGTTATTATGTAACTAATGGTTACTAATGACAGAAACAGCTATTTTTTTGTGGAAAAAAATTAATAATTTTGTATAATTCTTCAAGAACGGCACAAGGAAATCAAATCAGTCATGCACAGTATTTACAGACTGAACTCATGTTACATATTTTTTAAATAAGTGGAAAATATATAAATGAGTAAATATATAAATAATCCAAATTGAATTATATGCTTTTAAGGGGTAAAGTATTATTTTCTCTCTCTCTTATTTTCATGAGAGCAGTAACCAATTTTTTCATTTATTTGTTTATATCCAATAAGTTTTCCAGCAAGTAGTGGTTGAATGTGAGTTATGTTCAACAACGTGATGAATAAGCCATGGATTCTACCCTCGAGAGGTTAGTATTCCAACAGGAGAAAGAACCGTGTAGTAACTAGCTTAATAGCAAATGCATTACTCAGGCTTATAAGTAATACAGAATTATCTCAGAGGAGTAAAACATCAATTAATTTGAGGGTAGGGTCAAAACAAGTAAATAGAGGATTGAATATTGATCAAGTTGACTTATAATATTATTTTATGACTACTTTAAAAACTCTTGAAACACAGTATGTCCACATATTCCCTCTTAATCTTTCACTCAAATGATGATATGGTGTTCTCTCCTTACAGCTTGCTGACAATCTACTCATTCCCTAAATTTACACTTTTCTGTGCTTTTTCCTAATGATGCCTGTCTTCATGGCTGTAGCAATACCATTATCATTACGTGACCACACCCACCTGACTCTCTTTGAAAAGTGAGTTGACTTTTTCCCCATGAGTATCCAGTAAAATTTTCCTCATGTTTGATTTTTAGGGTTTGAATCATCCTTCTGAACGAAGATGTTTTGCAAACAGAAAGCCATGTGGCAATTGGTGAGGCCTGGGTACAGAGTGAATGAGATTACCTTCATTGGGTTAAGATAACTTTGGCTCCTTTCAGTAGCAGGTGTGGGAACATACTTTACACAGACGTGGAGTATTGGAAGCAACATAGGAGAGACAGTCATAATACTTACCACAGAGGTCAGTGATGATAGGTTTGGTGTACTCTGTTGCTTAACGGTATCTGATAAGGCCCCTGGTGACTTCAGGGAGCACAGTTTCTATAAAACAGGGTGTGCTTGGACACACAGAAGAAAAGGAAGGTGAAAAATTAAAAAAATAATTATCTTTTGAAGCTCCCCTGTAAAGAGGGGAGAAAAAGCAATAAACAGAAAATGTCAAAGAAATTCTAAATGAAAAAAGACAGATGAGAGAGAACTATTTCTTTGTTAAGTGAATAAATTACAAAATTCTATGTCTGACTTGTTATATGATAAGCAGGACAAAAATGTAATATTGACATGAAATCACAGCAAATGAATTATACTTTATTCTGCTATAAAGTCAAAACATGATTTGATAAACATATTATTTTAATTATATATTTTTTAAAAATATCTACAATCCATAATTCCGACTTACGCTATGTTGATTCAAAAACTATAAAAAACTTCAAGTTGTTTTAGAACTCTTTTCATGACCTTTTCATTGTGCAAAATTATTCCTTTGACCAGCATTTAAAAAGGATGGAAATGTATCAAGATAAAGTGAATATTAAGGAGATTATTTTATTTCATTATGTAATGAACAACTACTCTATGCCAACCGTTGTAAAGGATAACAATGGACAAGCTAGATAAGTCCCCTCTTTGCATGAAACTCATTTTATTTAATGATTTGCTTCTGAGAATATTCACTGACCATGGAGATAAATTTTCGACTATCTTCAGATTAAAATGAGCCCTAATGGATTGGTCTTTAAAATGTGAAAGCTTGCCTAGGCCTCAGAAAAGATCTTGGGCACTTATAATTTATTAAGAGGATGTATTTTCAATAAACTGTTATCAAAAAGTTACATATGTATGTATTTTTAAATTTATTTATATTCTTATATATATGTATATATATTCTAAATATATATATGGCAAAATTTATTTTCTGCTTTAGGAAGAAGGCCGACTTAATGTTCTGAAAAATGATTAAGGTTAACATTTAAAATTTCTAATTTTTCACATACATTTCTTGCACTGACTGATTTTTTTCATTGCATCAGTGAAAGTATGAAACAAACATTAATGAGAGTAATTATGAGGTGTAAAATGTATATTCTCTGCTAATCAGCCTCATGATTTTTAAAGACCAAATGAAACAAAGAAGATAAATAAAACTTGCTCTTTGACCTCCCTGTGGATCAGAAAAGTTGTATGTAGGAAAGATATCAATATGCAAGTAGAGCAGGCCTCATTAGTTCGCCATCTGTCATGGTAGATAGATGCTAAAATGTTGCCATTGTGAGGTTCATTGAGTGGTAAAATTATAATTAAAAATCATACATAGATTTAAAGTCAAAACCCTCAGAAATAAACCAGCTGCCAAATGATGACAGAGAGTCTATATCCCCTTGAAAAGATGAGATGAGGGTAACATACATATGTGCATGTGTATGTGTATATATACACACACACACACACACACATATATATGTGTGTGATGAGGGAATTGTATACACACACACACAATCACAACTATAAATGTTCCTTTGTAAGTTAAGCTCAACATGGCTGATCTTGGGCATGAATCAGAAACATTTCAACAGTTTAAGAAAACAATATCTAATATTTTCACCAAGTCTAGGAAATTAAACATAAATTAAAGCAAATGATTGTAGACAATCTTGTAATAACAGTTATATTTAGTGCTGAACAAACATTTTTAGAAACAAAAGGCATGGTGAAATATATCAAATCAAATAAATATCATTTTTTTCCAAAAGTATAATTAACCAAGAATTTATTTAGAATAATTTTAGAATAATTTAAAACTCTTGTTCTATTAATAATTAAATATGTACATATGAGTGCATATTTTTATGGAGTCTAAAAGGAATTATATTTTTTAAAAAACTTAAAGAGCTTGGATAAATCAGAAATTGGCTTTTTATCTCTGTGCCTAAACAAGATTTCACTTCCTATGGTTGTATATGCAAAGACCACTTAAATATTACACTTATTTTTCATAAATATAAAAAGGCTTGCTACAGCCAGTAGCAACCAGTTATATTTCTATATTCTGACAATGAACAGTAAAAAATGAATTTAAAGAACATTTCCATTTACGACAGCATCAGAAACAATAAAACAGAAATTAAATTTAACAAAATCAGCACAAGACATAACTGAATACTATAAAACATTATTGAAAAAAATTTAAAGTAGACCTAAATAAATGGAAAATATCTTATATTCTTAGATGAGAAGATTGTTAAGAAATCAATGCTCCCTAATTTGAACAAATAGGACAAAGTTGGAGGGCTCACATTTCTTGATATCAAAACCAACTACAAATCCACAGTAATCCAGACAGTGTGGTACTAGCATCAGAGTAGACATATACATTAATGAAACAGAATTGGAAGTCCAGAAATCATTCCTTACATTTCTGGTCAATTGATTTTTGATAAGAGTGCCAATACATTCAATGGGGAAAATAATAGTCCTTTCAACAATTATAATAATGCAGAGAAAACTGGACATCCACATGCAAAAGAATGAAGTTGAAACCTTTGCTCACACTGTACATAAAAATTAAGTCAAAATGGATCATAGACATAAATATAAGAACTAATATGATAAACCTCTCAGCAAAAAATATAGGAGTCAGGCATGCCTTCTTAGACAGGACCTCAAAACACAAGTGACAAAATAAACATATATTTAATTGGACTTCCTCAAAATTAAAAAAAAAATTATTAAAAGACATTATCAAGAAAATCAAAACAAATCTCATTGGTGGGAGAAAATATTTATAAATCATTAGTCTGATGAAACTGATAAGCAACTTGTATCTAAAATATATAAAGAACTTTTAGAAGTCAACAATTAAAAGACAAATAATCTACTTTAATTCTTTTTTTTTTTTTTTTTTTTTGAGACAGAGTCTCGCTTTTGTTGCCCAGGCTAGAGTGAGTGCCGTGGCGTCAGCCTGGCTCACAGCAACCTCAAACTCCTGGGCTCAAGCAATCCTTCTGCCTCAGCCTCCCGAGTA